>OX463237.1:64103836-64106336 GCA_949820135.1 Sylvilagus floridanus | reverse complement strand
AGGGCTATGGCTTGTCTTATGTTTAGAGTTAGGTTTAGGGTTAGAGCTAGGGCCAGGGTTAGTGTTAGGGTTAGGGTTAGGGAGAGGGCTATGGTTAGGGTTAGGGTTAGGTTTAGGGTTAGTGCTAGTCCATGGCAAGGGCTAGGTTTAGGGTTACGGTTAGGGTTAGGGCTAGGGATAGGTGCTAGGGCTATGGCTAGGTTTATGGTTAGGGTTAGGGTTAGGGCTAGGTCTAGGGCTAGGGCTAGGGTTAGGTTTAGGGTTAGGGTCAGGGCTAGGGCTAGGGCTAGGTTTAGGTTAAGGCTTGGGCTAGGGCTAGGTTCAGGTTCAGGGTAAGGGCTATGTCTAGGATTACGGTTAGAGTTAGGTTTAGGGTTAGGGCTAGAATTAGGGTAGGTTTAGAGTTAGGGCTAGGGCTAAGGTAGGTTTAGGGTTAGGGTTAGGTTTAGGGCTAGGGTTATGGTTAGTGTTAGGGTTAGGGCTAGGGCTAAGGCTAGGGTTAGGGTTAGGGTTAGCATTAGGGCTAGAGTTAGGGTTGGGGTTAGGTTTAGGGTTAGCGCTAGTCCAGGGCAAGGGCTAGGGTTAGGGTTACGGTTAGGGTTAGGGATAGGGCTAGGGTTAGGGTTAGTGTTAGGGTTAGCGCTAGGGCTAAGGCTAGGGTTAGGGTTAGGGTTAGCATTAGGGCTAGGGTTAGGGTTAGGGTTAGGGTTAGGATTAGGGTTAGTGCTAGACCAGGGCAAGGGCTTGGGTTAGGGTTACGGTTAGGGTTAGGGCTAGGGCTAGTGCTAGGGCTAGGTTTATGGTTAGGGTTAGGGTTAGGGCTAGGTCTAGGGCTAGGGCTAGGGTTAGGGTTAGGGTTAGCGCTAGGACTAGGGCTGGGGCTATTGCTAGGGGTAGGATTAGGGTTAGGGTTAGCGCTAGGACTAGGGCTGGGGCTATTGCTAGGGGTAGGATTAGGGTTAGGGTTAGCGCTAGGACTAGGGCTGGGGCTATTGCTAGGGGTAGGATTAGGGTTAGGTTTAGTGCTAGGGTTAGGGTTAGGTCTAGGGTAACGTTTAGGGCTAGGTTTAGGGTTAGGGTTAGGTCTAGGGCTAGGGCTAGAATTAGGGTTAGGATTAGGGCTAGGATTAGTTTTAGGGATAGGTTTAGGGTTAGGGTTAGGGCTAGGTTCGGGGCTAAGGTTAGGGTTAGGGTTAGGTTTAGGCCTAGCGCTAGGGTTAGGTCTAGGGTTAGGGTTAGGGTCGGGCTAGGTCTAGGGTTAGGGTTAGTGTTAGGGTTAGTGATAGGGCTAGGGCTAGGGCTAGGGTTAGGGTTAGGTTTTGGGTTAGGGTTAGGGTTAGGGCTAGGGCTTTGGTTAGGGTTAGTGTTAGGGCTAGGACGATGGCTAGGGTTAGGGTTAGGTTTAGGGTTAGGTTTAGGGTTGTGGTTGGGTTTGGAGTTGGGCTTGGGTTTGTGGTTAGGGTTAGGGTTAGGGTTATGGCTAGGGCTAGGGCTAGGGTTAGGGTTACGGTTGTGGTTTGGGTTGGAGTTCGGCTTAGGTTTGGGTTTAGGGTTAGCTTTAAGGTTAGGTCTAGGGCTAGGGCTAGGGTTAGCGTTAGAGTTAGGGCTAGGGCTCGGATTATGGTTAGGGTTAGTCTTAGGGCTAGAGCTAGGGCTAGGGTTAGGGTTAAGGTTAGGGTTAGGTTAGGGTTCAGTTTGGGGTTAGGGCTAGGGATAGGGATAGGGATAGGGCTAGGGTTAGGGTTAGGTTTAGTTTTAGGGCTGGGGTTAGGTCTATGGTTAGGATTGGGGCTAGGGCTAGTGTAAGGTTAGTGTTAGGGTTAGGGCTAGGGATAGGGCTAGGTTTAGGGTTAGGTTTAGGGCTAGGGTTAGAGTTAGGGTTAGGGCTAGGACTAGTGCTAGGGCTAGGGCTAGGTTTAGGGTTAGGGTTTGGGTTCTGGCTAGCGCTATGGTTAGTTTTAGGGTTATAGCTACGGCTAGGGTTAGGGTTAGGGTTAGGGTTAGCGTGAGGGCTAGTTCCAGGTCAAGGGCTAGGGTTAGGGTTAGGTTTAGGGCTAGGGCTAGGGCTAGGGCTAGGGCTAGTGTTATGGTTAGGGCTAGGGTTAGGGTTAGGGCTAGGGCTAGAGTTAGTGTTAGGGTAGAGCTAGGGCTAGGACTAGGGCTAGGGTTAGTCTAGGGCTAGGGCTAGGGCTAGGGTTATGGTTAGGGCTAGGGCTAGGGCTAGGTTTAGGGTTAGGGCAATGGTTAGGATTAGTGTAATAGTTAGGGTTAGGGTTATGGCTAGAGTTAGGTTTACGGTTAGGGTTAGGTTTAGGGCTAGGGCTAGAATTAGGTCTAGGGTTAAGGTTAGGGTTAGGGCTAGGGTTAGGGTTATGGTTAGTGTTAGGGTTAGGGCTAGGGCTTGGGTTAGGGTTAGGGTTGTGGTAGCGTTAGAGTTAGATTTAGGGCTAGGGTTAGGGTTAGGGTTAGGGCTAGGGCTAGGGTTAGTGTCAAAGTTAGA
>OX463237.1:63816336-64098836 GCA_949820135.1 Sylvilagus floridanus | reverse complement strand
TTTACATCTAGGGCTAGGGTTAGGTCTAGGGTTAGGGTTAGGGCTAGGGCTAGGGTTAGGGTTAGTCTTAGGGTTAGGGCTAGGACTAGGGCTAGGTTTAGGGTTAGGGTTACGGTTAGGGCTAGTGTTAGGGTTAGGGTTAGGGCTAGGGCTAGCGTTAGGTTTAGGGTTAAGGTTAGAATTTGGCCTAGGGTTAGGGTTAGGTCTAGGGTTAGTGTACGGGCTATGGTTAGTGTTAGGGCTAGTGTTAGGGTCTCAGTTAGGGTTAGGTCTAGGGCTAGGGCTAGGGTTAGTGTTAGCGTTCGGGTTAGGGTAATGGCTAGGGCTCGGGTTAGCGTTAAAGTTAGGGTTAGGTTTAGGAATACGGTTAGGGTTAGGGTTAGAGCTAGGGCTTGGGCTAGGGTTAGGGTTAGGTTTAGGTTTAGGCCTAGTGCTAGGGTTAGGTGTAGAGTTAGGGTTAGGGTTAGGGTTAGGTTTAGGTTTAGGCCTAGTGCTAGGGTTAGGTGTAGAGTTAGGTTAGGGTTAGGGTTAGGGCTAGGGCCAAGGCTAGGGCTAGGGTTAGATTTAGGTTTAAGGTTAGGGCTTGTGGTAGGGCTAGGGCTAGGATTAAGTTTAGGTTTATGGTTAGGGCTAGGGCTAGGGCTTGGGCTAGGCTTAGGGTTAGTGTTAGTGTTAGGGTTAGGGCTAGGGCTAGGATTAGGGTTAGGGTTAGGGCTAGGGTAGGGCTAGGGCTATGGTTAGTGTTAGGGTTTGTGCTTTCAGGTTAGGGCTAGGGTTAGGGTTAGGGTTAGGGTTAGGTCTAGTGATAGGGCTAGGGTTAGGGTTAGGTTTAGGGCTAGGGCTAGGGTTATGGTTAGGGTTAGGGTTAGGGCTACAGCTTGGGTTAGGTTTAGGGCTAGGTCTAGGATTAGTTTTAGGCTTAACACTAGGGCTAGGGCTAGGGAGAGGGCTAGGATTAGGGTTAGGGCTAGTGTTAGGGTCTCGGTTAGGGTTAGGTCTAGGTCTAGGGCTAGGGTTAGGGTTAGGTTTAGGGCTAAGGCTAGGCTTAGGATTAGGGTGAGTGCTAGGGTTAGGTATAGGGTTAGGGTTTAGGGTTTAGGGTTAGGTTTAGGGCTAGAGCTAGGGCTAGGGTTAGTTTTAGGGTTAGGGCTAGGGCTAGGTTTAGGGTTAGAGCTAGTGCTAGGGTTAGGGTTAGGGTTATGGCTATGGCTAGGGTTAGGGTTAGTGTTAGGGTTAGGGCTAGGGCTAGGGCTAGGTTTAGGGTTAAGTTTTGGGTTAAGGTTAGGGCTAGGGCTTGGGTTAGGGTTATGGTTATGGCTAGGACTAGGGCTAGGGTTAGTGTTAGTGTTAGTGTTAGGGCTAGGGCTAGGGTTAGGGTTAGGGTAAGGGCTAGGGTTAGAGTTAGTTTAGGGCTAGGGTTAGGGTTAGAGCTAGGGCTAGGGTTAGGGTTAGGGTTAGAGCTTTGGCTAGGGCTAGGGCTAGGGCAGAGTTAGGGCTAGGGCTAGGGCTAGGGTTAGGGTTAGGGTTAGGGCTAGGGCTTGGCCTAGGTTTAGGGTTAGGGCTATGGTTAGGTTTAGGGTTAGAGTTAGATTTGGGTTAGGCTAGGGTTAGTGTTAGTGTTAGGTTTACATCTAGGGCTAGGGTTAGGTCTAGGGTTAGGGTTAGGGTTAGGGCTAGGGCTAGGGTTAGGGTTAGTCTTAGGGTTAGGGCTAGGACTAGGGCTAGGTTTAGGGTTAGGGTTACGGTTAGGGATAGTGTTAGGGTTAGGGTTAGGGCTAGGGCTAGTGTTAGGTTTAGGGTTAAGTTTAGAATTTGGCCTAGGGTTAGGGTTAGGTCTAGGGTTAGTGTACGGGCTATGGTTAGTGTTAGGGCTAGTGTTAGGGTCTCGGTTAGGGTTAGGTCTAGGGCTAGGGCTAGGGTTAGTGTTACCGTTCGGGTTAGGGTTATGGCTAGGGCTCAGGTTAGCATTAGAGTTAGGGTTAGGTTTAGGAATACGTTTAGGGTTAGGGTTAGAGCTAGGGCTTGGGCTGGGTTAGGGTTAGGTTTAGGTTTAGGCCTAGTGCTAGGGTTAGGTGTAGAGTTAGGGTTAGGGTTAGGGTTAGGGTTAGGTTTAGGTTTAGGCCTAGTGCTAGGGTTAGGTGTAGAGTTAGGGTTAGGGTTAGTGTTAAGTCTAGGGCCAAGGCTAGGGCTAGGGTTAGATTTAGGTTTAGGGTTAGGGCTTGTGGTAGGGCTAGGGCTAGGATTAAGTTTAGGTTTATGGTTAGGGCTAGGGCTAGGGCTTGGGCTAGGCTTAGGTTTGGTGTTCGTGTTAGGGTTAGGGCTAGGGCTAGGATTAGGGTTAGGGTTAGGGCTAGGGTAGGGCTAGGGCTATGGTTAGGGTTAGGGTTTGTGCTAGAGTTTGGGTTAGGGCTAGGGTTAGGGTTAGGGTTAGGTCTAGTGATAGGGCTAGGGTTAGGGTTAGGGTTAGGGTTAGGGCTAGGGTTAGGGTTAGGGTTAGGGCTACAGCTTGGGTTAGGGTTAGTGCTAGGGCTAGGATTAGTTTTAGGATTAACGCTAGGGCTAGGGCTAGGGCTAGGGCTAGGGCCAGGGCTAGGATTAGGGTTAGGGTTAGTGCTAGGGTTAGGGTTAGGGCTAGGATAAGGTTTAGGGCTAGGATTAGGGTTAGGGTTAGGTCTAGGGCTAGGGCTAGGGTTAGGATTAGGGCTAAGGCTAGGCTTAGGGTTAGGGTGAGTGCTTGGGTTAGGTATAGGGTTAGGGTTTATGGTTTAGGGTTAGGTTTAGGGCTAGAGCTAGGGCTAGGGTTAGGTTTAGGGTTATGGTTAGGTTAGGGCTAGGGCTAGGGTTAGGGTTAGTGTTAGGGTTATGGCTAGGGCTAGGGCTAGGGTTAGGTTTTGAGTTAGGTTTAGGGCTAGGGCTAGGGTTAGGTCGATGGTTAGGGTTAGGGTTATGGCTAGGGCTAGGGTAATGGTTAGTGTTAGGGTTAGGGCTAGGGCTAGGGCTAGGGTTACGGTTATGGTTAGATTTAGGTCTAGGGTTAGGGTTAGGGTTGGGTTTGGGGTTGGGGTTGCGCTTGGGTTTGGGGTTAGGTTTAGGGTTAGTGTTAGGGCTAGGACTAGGGCTAGGGCTAGGGTTAGGGTTAGGGTTAGGGTTAGGGCTAGGGCTATGGTTATGGTTATGTTTAGCGCTAGGCCTTGTGTTAGGTTTAGAATTAAGGCTAGGGCTAGGGTTAGGGTTAGGGTTATGATTACGTTAGGGTTCGGGTTGCGATTAGGGAGAGGTAAGGGCTAGGGTTAGGGCTAGGATTAGGGTTAGGTTAGGGCTATTGCTAGGGTTAGGTTTGGGTTGCAGTTGGGGTTGGGTTTGTCGTTGACATTGGGGTTGGGTTTAGGGTTAGGTTTAGGTTTAGTGTTAGCGCTTGGGCTAGGGCTAGGGTTAGGTTTAGTTTAGGGCTAGGGTTAGGGTTAGGGTTAGGGCTAGAGCTGTGTTAGGGTTAGGGTTAGGGTTAGGATTAGGCCTAGGGCTAGGGTTAGGTTTATGGTTAGGGTTAGGGCTAGGGCTAGGGTTAGGGTTAGGGTTAGGATTAGGTCTAGGGCTAGCATTAGGTTTAGGGTTAGGGTTAGAGTTTGGGCTAGGTTTAGGGTTAGGTCTAGGGTTAGGGTACGGGCTAGGGTTAAGGTCAGGGTTAGGGTTAGGATTAGGTCTAGGGCTACGGCTAGGGTTAGGGTTAGCGTTCGGTTTAGGGTTAGGGTTAGGGCTAGGGCTAGGGTTACGTTTAGAGTTTGTTTAGGGCTAGGGCTAGCTTTATGGTTATGGCTAGGGCTAGGGTTAGCGTTAGAGTTAGGGTTAGGGTTAGGGTTAGGGCTAGGGTTAGGGTTAGGGTTAGGGCTAGGGCTAGGGCTAGGGCTAGGGCTAGTGTTAGGGTTAGGGTTAGGGTTAGGCCAAGGGCTAGGGTTAGGTCTATCGTTAGGTTTAGGGTTAGGGCTAGGGTTAGGGTTAGGGTTAGTGTTAGGGTTAGGGCTAGGGTTAGTGATAGGGTTAGTGTTAGTATTAGGGTTTGGGTTAGGCTAGGGTTAGGTTTAGGGTTAAGGCTAGGACTAGGGCTCGGGCTAGGGATAGTTTTAGGGTTTCGGTTAGGGCTAGCGCTATGGTTAGTGTTAGGGTTATTCTTAGGGTTAGGGTTAGAGCCTGGGCTAGGGTTAGGGTTAGTGTTAGCATTAGGTTTAGGGTTAGGCTTAGGGCAAGGTTTAGGGTTAGGGTTAGGGTTAGGGCTAGTCCAGGGCTAGGGTTAGGGTTAGGACTAGGGCTAGGGCTAGGGCTAGGTTTATGATTAGGGTTATGGTTCGTGCTAGGTCTAGGGCTAGGGCTAGGGTTAGGGTTAGGGTTAGGTTTAGGGCTAGGGCTAGGGTTAGGGTTAGTGTTAGGGCTAGGATTAGGGCTAGGTTTAGGGCTAGGGCTAGGGTTAGGGTTAGTGTTAGGGCTAGGATTAGGGCTAGGTTTAGGGCTAGGTTATGGGTTAGGGTTAGGGCTAGGGCTAGCGGTAGGCCTAGGGTTAGGGTTAGGGCTAGGGCTAGGGTTAGGGCTAGGGTTAGGGTTAGGGTTAGGGTTCGGGCTAGGGTTCGGTTTGTGGTTGGGGTTGGAGTTGTGCTTGGGTTTGGAGTTAGGGTTAGGGTTAGGGTTAGGGCTAGGGTTAGGGCTAAGGATAGCCTCAGGGTAAGGGCTAGGGCTCAGGTTACGGTTAGGGTTAGGGCTAGGGCTAGGGTTAGAGTTAGGGCTAGGGCTAGGGTTAGGGTTACGGTTAGCTAGTCCTAGGTCTAGGGCTAGGGTTAGGGTTAGGGTTAGGGCTAGGGAAAGGGCTAGGGCTAGGGCTTGGGTCAGGGCTTTGGCTAGGCCTAGGTTAAGGATTTGGGCTACGGCTAGGGCTAGGGTTAGGGTTAGGGTTAGGGTTAGTGCTAGGGTTAGGGTTAGGGTTAGGTTATGGCCAGGGTTAGGTTTAGGGTTAGGATTAGGGCTAGGGCTAGGCCTAGGTTTAGGGTTTGGGCTATGCCTAGGGTTTGGTTAGGGCTAGGGTTATGGTTAGGGTTAGGTTTAGTTCTAGGGCTAGGGTCAGGTTTACAATTAGGGCTAGGGCTAGGGTTAGGTTTAGGGTTAGAGTTAGTGCTAGGGTTAAGGTTAGGGTTAGGGCTATGGCCAAGTTTAGGGTTAGGGTTAGGGTTAGGGCTAGGGTTAGGGCTAGGGCTTGGGTTTGGGTTAGGATTAGAGCTAAGGCTAGGGCTAGATTTATGGTTAGGTTTAGTGTTAGGGTTAGAGTCCTGGTTGGGGTTGAAGTTGGCTTGGGTTTAGGGTTAGGTTTAGGGTTAGTGCTATGGCTAGGGCTAATATTAGGTTTAAGGTTAGGGTTGGGGTTGGGTTTGGAGTTGGGCTTAGGTTTGGGGTTATGGTTAGTGTTAGGTTTCGGGCTAGGTCTAAGGCTAGGGTTAGCGTAAGTTAAGGCCTAGGGCTCGGGTTAGGTTTAGGGTTAGGGAGAGGGCCAGGGTTAGGCTTAGGGTTAGTACTAGAGCTACGCTTAGGGTTAGGGTTAGAGCTAGGCCTAGGGCTTGGGCTAGGGCTAGGGTTAGGGTTAGGGCTAGGGCTTGGGCTAGGGATAGGGATAGGGTTAGGGCTAGGGTTAGGGTGAGGACTAGGGCTAGTTCTAGGCCTAGGTTTAGGGTTAGGGCTATGGCTAGGGTTAGGGTTAGAGTTAGGGTTAGGGTTAGGGCTAGGGTTAGGGTTAGTGTTATGGTTTGGACTAGGGCTAGGGCTATGGCTAGGGTTAGCGTTAGGGTTAGGTTTAGGCCTAGGGCTAGGGTTAGGTCTAGGGTTAGCCTTAGTGTTAGGGCTAGGTTTAGGGTTAGGTTTAATGTTACGGTTAGGGCTAGGGCTAGGGCTAGGTTTATGTTTAGGGTTAGGGTTAGGGCAAGGGTTAGGGTTAGTGTTATGGTTTGGACTAGGGCTAGGGCTATGGCCAGGGTTAGCGTTAGGGTTAGGTTTAGGCCTAGGGTTAGGGTTAGGTCTAGGGTTAGCCTTAGTGTTAGGGCTAGGTCTAGGGTTAGGTTTAGTGTTACGGTTAGGGCTAGGGCTAGGGCTAGGTTTATGTTTAGGGTTAGGGTTAGGGTTAGGGCAAGGGTTAGGGTTATGATTAGGGTTAGGGCGAGGGCTAGGGCTATATTTAGGGTTAGGGTTAGGGTTAGAGCTGGGGCTAGGGTTAGGGTTAAGGTTAGGGTTGGGGTTAGAGCTGGGGCTAGGGTTAGGGTTAAGGTTAGGGTTAGGGTTAGGGCGAGGGTTAGATTTAGGTTTAGGGTTAGGACTTGTGCTAGGGCTAGGGCTAGGATTAAGTTTAGGGTTATGCTTAGGACTAGGGCTTGGGCTTGGGCTAGGCTTAGGGTTAGAGTTAGTGTTAGGGTTAGGGCTAGGGCTAGGATTAGGTTTAGGGTTAGAGTTAGTGTTAGGGCTAGGGCTAGGGTTAGGGCTAGGGTTAGGGTTAGTGCTAGGGTTAGGGTTAAGGCTAGGATAAGGGTTTGGGCTAGGATTAGAGTTAGGGTTAGTTCTAGGGCTAGGGCTAGGTTTAGGGTTAAGATTAGGGCTAAGGCTAGGGTTAGGGTTAGAGTTAGGGTTGTGGTTGGGGTTGGAGTTGGGCTTAGGTTTGGGGTTAGGTTTAGGGTTAGGGGTAGGGCTAGGGCTGGGTTAGCGTCAGGGTTAAGGCTAGGGCTCTGGTTATGGTTAGGGTTATGTTTAGGGCTAGGGTTAGGGCTAGGGCTAGAGGTAGGGCCAGAGTTAGGTTTGGGTTAGGATTAGGTTTCGGGTTGGGGTTAGGGCTTGGGCTAGGGCTAGGGCTAGGGCTAGGGCTAGGGCTAGGGCTAGTGTTAGGGTTAGGATTAATCCTAGTGCTAGGGTTAGGTCTATGGTTAAGGTTAGGGTTAGGGCTATGGCTAGGGCTGGGTTAATGTTAGGGTTAGGGCTTGGGCTAAGGCTAGCGTTAGGGTTAGGGTTAGTGCTAGGGTTAGGGTTAGGGTTAGGGGTGGGGTTAGCGTTAGGGCTAGGAGTCAGGCTAGGGCTAGGGCTTGGGTTAGGGTTAGGCTTTGGGTTAGGGCTAGTGCTATGGTTAGGCTTAGGGTTAGTGTTAGGGTCAGAGCTAGGTCTGTGGTTAGGGTTAGGGTTAGGGTGAGGGCTAGGGTTAGGGTTAGGTTTAGGGTTAGGGTTAGGGCTAGCTCCCATGGAAGGGCTAGGGTTAGGGTTAAGGTTAGGGTTAGGGATAGGGCTAGGACTAGGGTTAGGATTAGGGTTAGGGTTACTGTTAGCATTACAGTTACATTAAGGGTTAGGGTTAGTGTTAGGTCTAGGGTAGGGCTAGGGTTACTTTTACTGGTAGGCTTTGGGTTAGGGTTAGGGTTGGGCTAGGATTAGGGTTAGGGTTGGGGTTTATTTTTAGGGTTAGGGTTAGGATTATGTTTAGAGGTAGGGCTGCTGTTAGAATTAGGGTTCTAGTTTGGGCAAGTGTCAAGGTTTTGGGTTAGGTGTAGGGTTATGTTTAGGGCAATTGTTAGGGTTATGGTTACTGTTATGTCTCGTGGTAGGGTTGAGGTTAGGTCTAGGGTTGCGGTTGCACCTGTGTTATGATTAGGGCCAGGGTTAGAGTTAGGGCTAAGTTTATTGTTAGGGTTAGAGTTAGGTTTAATGTTAGTGTTAGTGCTAGCGTTAGGGTTAGGGTTAACTTTAGGCTTAGGGTTAGGCTTATGGTTAGGTTTAGGTTTAGGGTTAGGGTTAGCACTAGTATTATTATTAGGTCTAGGGTGAGGGGTAGGGTTAGTGTTAGTGTTAGGGTTAGTGGTAGGTTTAATGTTAGTGTTAGAGCTAGGTTTAAGTTTAGGTCTAGGGATAGGGTTAGGGTTATGTTTAGCGAAGGGTTAGGCTTAGTGTTAGGGTTAGGGTTAGGCTTAGGGTTTGGGTCTGGGTTTGTATTAGGGTTAGGTTTAGGGCTAGAGTTTGAGTTAGGTTTCAGGTTATCGTTAGGGTTAGGTTTAGGATTAGGTTATGGTGAAGGTTAGAGTTACATTTAGCATTATGTCTAGTGTTAGCATTAGGGTTAGGGCTATGGCTTGTGTTAGCTCTAGTGTTATGATTAGGGCTAGGGTTAGGGTTAGGGCTAAGGTTATTGTTAGAGTTAGGGTTAGGTTTAATATTAGGGTTAGCGTTAGTGTTGATGTTAGAGTTAGGGCTAGGGTTAATGTTAGGGTTATTGTTAGGTTTAGGTTAGGGCTAGGGCTAGGGCTAGGATTAGGGTTAGCATTAGGGTTAGAGCTAGAGCTAAGGTTAGGCTTATGGGTAGGGGTAGGTGTAGGTGTACTGGTAGATGTAGGGCTATTGCTAGGGTTAGGGTTAGGGTTTTCCTTAGTATTAGTGTTAGGGTTAGGATTTTGGGTTAGTGTTAGTTGTAGAATTATGGTTAGGGTTAGGGATACTGTTAGTGTTAGGGTTCAAGTTAGGGCTAGGGTCACATTTAGGGTTAGGTTTAGGGTGTGGCTTAGGGTTAGAGTTAGCCTTATATCTAGTATTGGGGTTAGCGTTCTATCTAGGGTTGGGGTTAGTGCTAATGTTAGTGTTAGTGTTAGGGTTAGATTTAGGGTAAACGTTAGAGTTAGGTTTAGGTTTAGTGTTAGGGTTAAGGTTAGGCTTAGGGTTAGGTTTATTGGCTAGGTTTAGGGTTAGGGTTAGCACTAGGGATAGGGTTAGTGTTGGGGTTAGGGTTAGCAATAGGGCTATGTTTAGCGCAAGAATTAGGGTTAGGCTTACATTTATCATTATGTTTAGGTTTAGGGTTATGGTTAGGGTTAGCACTAGTGTTATTATTAGGGCTAGTGTGAGGGTTAGGGTTAATGCTTATGTTAGTGCTAGTGTTGGTGTTAGGGTTAGGGCCAGTGCTAGGGCTATGGCTAGGGTTAGGGTTAGGTCTAGGGTTAGGGTTAGGATTAGGGTTAGGGTTAGGGTTAGGGTTAAGGTTAGCATATCAGTTAGGTTTAGTGTTAGGGTTAGGGCTAGGACTAGGATTAGGGTTAAGGTTAAGGTTAAGGTAAGGGCTTTGGCTAGTGCTAGGGTATGTTCAGAGTTAGGGTTAAGGTTAGGGTTAGGGCTAGTGTAAGATTTAGGGTTCTAGTTGTGGCCAGGGTTAGGGTTAGTGTTATGTCTCGTGTTAGTGTTGGGTTTAAGGCTAGTGATGGGTTTAAAGCTAGTTTTACGATTAGTTCTAAAGTAGGGTTAGGGTTAAGGTTAGTGTTAGGGTTAGGATTAGGATTAATGTTAGGTTTAGGGCTAGGGTTAGGGTTACAGTTAGCGTTACGGTGAGTTTTATGGTTAGTGTTAGGGTTAAGGTTAGGTCTTGTGCTAGGGCTAGGCCTAGGTTCAGGTTTAGTGTTACAGTCAGGGCTAGGGTTAGGCTTAGGGTCAGGGTTAGGGTCAGGCTTAGGTTTAGGGTTAGGGCTTGGGGTAAATCTAGGGCTAGGGTTAGTGCTAGGGTTAGGGTTAGGGTTAGCACAAGTTTTATGATTAGGGCTAGGATGAGGGTTAGGTATACGGTTTATGTTAGTGTTAGTGTCAGGGCTAGGGTTAAGTTTAGGTTTAGGGTTAGGGCGATGTCTATGGCTAGGTTTAGGGTTCACATTGGGGTTAGGGCTAGGGCTAGAACTAAGGTTAGGGTTTGGCTAGTGTTAGGTTTAGGGTTAAGTTTAGGCTTAGGGTTAGGGTTAGGTTTAGTGTTTGGGTTAGGGTAAAGGTTAGCGTTACAGTTAGATTTAGGGATAGGGTTAGGGTTAGGGTTAGGGATAGGGGTAGGTTTTGGGCTAGTGTTAGGATTAGGGTTAGGGTTAAGATTAAGGTTAGGGCTTGGTCTAGGGCTATGGTTAGCATCAGGTTAGGGTTAAAGTTACGCTTAGGTCTAGCGCTAGGATTACGTTTTGGGTTTGGGCTAGGGCTAGTGCTATGGTTAAGGTTATGGTTAGGGGTATAGCTAGTTCTAGGGCTAGGACTAGGCCTGGGCTAGTGTTATTATTAGTGTTAGGTTAGGGTTTGGGTTAGGGTTAGGGTTAGTGTTAATGTTACAGTTAGGGCTAAGGTTAGGGTTAGGGTTAGGATTAAGTTTAGGGCTTGGTCTAGGGCTAGGTCAATGGCTAGGTCTAGAGTTACTTTTAGGGGTAGGGGTAGAGCTAGGGCTAGCTTTAGGTTAGGGTTAGCATTAGCATTTCGGTTAGGGTTAGGGCTAGGGCTAGGGCTAGGGTTAGATTTAGGGTTAGTGTTAGGGCTAGTGTCAGGGTTAGTGTCAGTTTTAGGGTTAGGTTTAGGATTAATGTTAGTGTAATGTCTTGCGTTTTGGTTAGGGTTAGGGATATGGCTGGGGTTAGCGCTCTTGTTATGATTAGGGCTAGGGTTAGGGTTAAGGTTAGTGTTAGGGTTAGGGTTAGGTTTAATCTTAAGTTTAGGGCTAGGCATAGGGTTAGGTTTAGGTCTAAAATGAAGGTTAGGGTTTGCGCTAGGGTTAAAATTTGTTTTTGTGTTAGGGCTAGGGTTCGTGTTAGGGTTAGGTTTAGGATTAGGTTTAGGTTTAGGGCCAGGGTAAGAGTTACGGATACCGTTTTGTTTAGTGTTAGCGTAAGGGTTAGGGCTATGGCTGGGGTTAGCGCTAGTGTTATGAATAGTGGAGCGTTAGGGTTAGGGTTAGGGGTAAGGTTATTTTTAGGGTTAGTGTTAGAGTTAATGTTAGGTTTAGGGTTAGGGTTAGGGTTAGCGTTAGCATTAGGGTTAGTTAGGTTTAGGGCTAGGGTTAGTGTTTTGTTTAGGGTGAGGGTTAGGTTTAGGGCTAGAGTTATCTCTATTGTTATGGTTAGAGTTAGGTTGGGGCTTGGGTAGCACTAGTGTTATGTTTAGGGCTAGAGTTAGGGTTAGGGTTAAGGTTAGTGTTTTGGTTAGGTTTAGGGTTAGAGTTAGGGCTAGGCTTAGAGTTAGGTTTAGGGCTAGGGTTATGGTTAGGGTTAGTGGTAGGTTTAGGGTTAGGATTAGGGTTAGGTTTAGCATTAGGGCTACATTAGGGTTAGGTTTAGGGTGAGGTTTATGGTTAGCACTAGTGTTATGATTAGGGCTAGGGTGAGGGATATGGTTAGGGTTAGCGTTATGTGTTAGGGTTATGGTTAGGGTTAGGGTTTGGGCTGGGGTTAGTGATAGTGTTATGATTAGGTCTAGGATGAGGGTTATGGTTAGGGTTAAGGTCATTTTTAGGGTGAGGGTTAGGGTTAGAGTTAAGGTTAGTGTTAGGGTTAGGTTTAGGGTTAGGGCTAGGTTTAGGGTCTAGGGTTAGAGTAGGGTTAGGTTTAGGGTTATGGCTAGGGTTAGGGTTAGGATTAGGTTTAGGTTTAGGGTTAGGGCTAGGGCTAGGGTTAGGTTTAGGGCTAAGGTAGGGTTAGCACTAGTGTTTTGATTATGGATAGGATTAGGGTTAGGGTTACCGTTAATGTTAGTTTTAGGGTTAGGGTTAGGGTTAGGTTTAGGGCTAAGGTAGGGTTAGCACTAGTGTTTTGATTATGGATAGGATTAGGGTTAGGGTTACCGTTAATGTTAGTTTTAGGGTTAGGGTTAGGGTTAGGTTTAATGTTTGAGTTAGAGCTAGGGGTAGGTTAAGGGTTAGAGATAGGGTTAGTGTTAGTGTTATGGTGGGCTAGGCTTAGGGTTAGGATTAGGATTAGGGTTGGGGCTAGGGTTAGTGTTAGGGTTCAGGTTATGGCTAGGGTTAGGGTTATTGTGAGGTTTAGGATTAGGTTTAGGGTGAGGGTTTAGAGTTACATTTAGCGTTATGTCTAGCGTTAGCGTTAGGGTTAGGGCAACACCTGGGGTTAGCGCTAGTGTTATGATTAGGGCTAGGGTTAGGGTTAGGGCTAAGGTTATTGTTAGGGTTAGAGTTAGGTTTTAGTTTAGTGTTAGGGTTAGGGTTAGGTTTAGATTTGGTTTAGGGTTAGGGTAAGGGTTAGGGTTATGGTTAGATTTATGTGTTGGGATAGGGTTAGCATTATTGTTAGCATTAGGGTTAGGGCTAGGGCTAGGGTTAGGGCTTTGGTTAGGGTCTGGGTTTGGGCTGGGGTAGTGATATTTTTATGATTAGGGCTAGGATGAGAATTAGAGTTTTGGTTACTGTTAGTTTTAGGTGAGCGTTAGGGTTAGGGTTTAGGTTAGGGTTAGGGTTAGAGTTGGGTTTGTGTTAGGGTTAGGATTATGGTTAGGTTTATGTGTAGGGTGAGGGTTAGCATTATTGTTAGGGTTTGGGTTAGGTTTAGGGCTAGAGCTAGGACTAGGGCTAGGGTTAGGTTTAGGGTTAGGGCTAGAGCTAGGACAAGGTCCTGGGCTAGGGCTAGGGTTAGAAGTAGGTTTAGGGATAAGGCTAAGGTTAGAGTTAAGGTTCTGGCTAGTGCAAGGGTTAGGGTTATGGTTAGGGTTTGGTTTATGTTTAAGTTTAGGTGCAGTGTTTGGTTTAGGGTTAGCGTTATGTCTAGTTTTAGGGTTAGGGCTAGTTTTGGTTTAGGGTTAGGGTTTGGGTTAGCGTTAGGGGTTAGGTTTTGAGTTACGGTAAGGATTATTGTTAGTTTTAGTGATAGTGTAGAATTAGGGTTCAAGTTAGGCCTAGAATCAGGTTTAGGGTTAGGTTTAGTGTTTTGTTTAGGGCGAGGGTTAGGTTTAGGGTTTAGTTATGTCTAGTGTTATGGTTATGGTTAGGGCTGGGGCTTGGGTAGTGCTTGTGTTATGATTAGGACTAGGGTTAGGGTTAGGGTTAAGGTTAGTGTTAGGGTTAGGGTTAGGTTTAATATTAGGGTTAGAGCTAGGATTAGGGTAAGGGTTAGGGCCAGGTTTAGCATTAGGTTTAGTGCTAGGGTTAGGGTTAAGTTTAGGCTTAGTGTTAGGGGTAGGGTTAATGTTAGTGTTACGGTTAGGTCTAGGTTAGGCTAGGGTTAGAGTTAGGATTAGGGTTAGGGTTTGGTCTAGGGTTAGAGTTAGGGTTCTGGTTAGTGCTAGTGTTATGATTAGGGTTAGGGTTTGGTCTAGGGTTAGAGTTAGGGTTCTGGTTAGTGCTAGTGTTATGATTAGGGTTAGGGTTTTGTGGAGGTTTAGGGTTAGGTTTAGGGTTAAGGTTAGTGTTAGCGTTAGGGTGAGGGTTGGGATAGGCTTTGGGTTAGGGTTAAGGTTACGGCTTGGGCTAGGGCTGGGTTAGGGTCAGGGTTAGGGTTAGGGCTAGGGTTATGTTTAGGGTTAGGGTTACGGTTAGGGTTAGGGTTAAGGTTAGGTTTAGGGCTAGGCTTAGGGCTAGGGCTAGGGCTAGGCTATGTTTAGGGTTCGGGAAAAGGTTAGGCTTATGGCTAGGCTAGGTTTAGGACTAGCATTATTGTTAGCATTAGGGTTAGGTTTAAGGTTAGGGTTAGGAAAAGGGGTAGGGCTAAGGCTAGGGTTAGAGTTAGAGTTAGCATTAGTGTTTTTGTTATGGTTAGGGCTAGGGCTAGGGTGTGGGTTAAGGTTAGCTTTAGGGTTAGGGTTAGGGATAGGATTAGGTTACGGTTAGGGTTATGGTTAGGTTTATATGTAGGGTTAGGGTTAGCATTATTGATAGGGTTAGGGTTAGGGCTAGGCCTAGGGCTTTGTTTAGAGTTAGGGTTAGGTTTGGTTTATGGTTTGGGCTAGGGTTAGGGTTAGGGCTAGAGCTAGGACTATGGCTAGGGCTAGGTTTAGGATTAGGAATAGGGATAGGGTTAAGGCTAAAGTTAGAGTTAGGGCTCTGGTTAGTGCAAGGGTTAGGGTTATGGTTAGGATTAGGTTTTGGATTAGGTTTTGGGCGAATGTTAGGGTAAGTGTTAGCATTATGTCTAGTGTTATGGTTAGGCTTAGGGTTTCGACTGGGGTCAATGCTAGTGTTATGATAAGGGCTACTGTGATGTTATGGGTAGAGTTAAGTTTAGTGTTAGGTTTTGCATTAGGGTTAGGGTTAAATTTAGTGTTAGTGTTAGGGTTAGGGTTGGTTTAGGGTTAGGGTTAGGGTTAGTGTTATGCTTAAGGCTAGGGTTAGGGTTAGGGTTAGTGTTAGGATTAGGGGTTAGGGTTATTGTTAGGATTAGGGCTAGGGTTAAGGATAGCATTAGGTTCATGTTTAGTGTTAGGGCTAGGTCTAGTTTTAAGTTTGGGTTAGGCTAGGGCTAGGGCTATTGCTAGGTTTAGGTTGAGGGTTAGTGTTAGTGTTAGGTTTTAGGCTTAGGGTTAGGTTTAGGGTTTGCATTAGGGCTAGGGTTGCAGTTAAAGTTATGTTTAGGGTTAGGGCTATTTTTGTTTATGTTTAGGATTAGGGTTAGCGCTGGTGTTATAATTAGTGCTAGGGTGAGTATTAGCCTTAGGGTTAATGTTAGTGTTAGGGTTAGAGTTAGTGTAATGTTTCAGTTAGAACTAGGGTTAGGGCTAGGTTTAGCACTAGGGTCAGGGTTAGATTTATAGTTAGGGTTAGAGTTAGGGCTATGGTTAGGGTTGGGGTTAGGTTTAGGGTTAGGGCTAGGGCTAGGGCTATGGTTAGGGTTAGTGTTTGGTTTAGGGTTAGGGCTAGGGCTAGGGTTAGGGTTAGTGTCAGGGTTAGGGTTAGGGTAAGAGTTAGGGTTAAGGTTAGGGCTTGGGCAAGGGCTAGTGCTAGGGTCAGGGTTAGGATTAGAGTCAGGGCTAGGGTTAGGATTAGGTTTAGCGCACGTTTTAGGGTTAGGGTTAGAGTTTGGGCTATGGTTAGTGTTAGTGTCAGGTTTAGGGCTAGGTTCAAGGTTAGTGTTAGGGTTAGGTTTAGGGTTGAGGTTAGCGTTAGGGGTATGGTTAGGGTTTGGGTTAAGGCTAGGGTTAGGGTTAGTGTTAGGGTTATGTGTAGTGTTAGGGTTATGGTTTGTGCTGGGGTTAGGGTTAGGGTTAGGCCTAGGGTTAGTGTTAGTGTTAGGGTTAGGGCTAGGGTTAGGGTTTGGATTTGGATTAGGGTTAGGGTTAGGGTTAGGGTTAGGGCTAGCGTTAGAATTAGGTTTTGGTTATGGTTAGGGTTTGGGGTAGGGTTAGGTTTAGGATATGGTTTAGGGGGAGGTTTAGAGTTACCTTTAGCGTTATGTCTAGTGTTATTGTTAGGGTTAGGGCTAGGGCTGGGGTTAGCACTAGTGTTATGATTAAGGCTAGGGTTAGGGTTAGGTCTAGGTTAATTGTTAGGGTTACAGTTAGGGTTAATGTTAGGGTTAGGGCTAGGTTAAATTTCGGGTTAGGGCAAGGGCTAGGGCTAGGGTTAGTCAGCATTAGGGTTAGGGCTAGTACTAGGGGTAGGGTTAGAGCTAGGGATAGGGTTAGGGATAGGGCTAATGTTAGGGCTAGGTTTAGGGTTAGGGTTAAGGTTAGGGCTTGCGCTAGGGCTAGGGCTAGGTTTAGGGTTAAGGTTAGGGTTAGGGTTATGGTTATGTTTAGGCCTATGGTTAGGTTAGGGTTAGAGTTAGCTTGAGGGTTAGAGTTAGGCCTAGAGCTAAGGCTAGTGCTAGGGCAAGAGCTATGGCTAGAGTTAGGGTTAGGTTTAGGGCTAGGGCTATGTCTAGGTTTAGTGCTATGGATATGGTTAGGGTTAGGGTTAGAGTTAGGGTAGTGTTAGGATTAGGGTTTGGGGTTAGCGTTAGGGTTAGGATTATATTAGCGTTAGGGCTTGTGTTAGAGTTAGGGTTAGGGTTAAGGCTAATCTCAGGGTTAGGGTCATTTTTAAGGTTAGATTTAGGGTGAGTGTTAGATTTGAGTTTGGTGTTATGTCTAGTGTTAGAATTAGGGCTAGGGCTGGGGTTAGCTCTAGTGTTATTATTAGGGCTAGGGGTAAGGTTAGCGTTAAGGTTAGTGTTAGGATTAGGGTTAGGTTTAATGCTAGGGTTAGAGCTAGTGTTAGCGTAATGTTTAGGTCTTGAGTTAGGGTTAGATTAGTCCTAGGGTTAGGTTTAGGGTTAGGCTTAGAGTCAGGGCTAGAGTTATTATTAGTGTTACGGTTAGAATTAGGGCTAGGGCTAGGGTTAGGGCTATGGTCAGGATCAGAATTAAGTTTAGGGTTAGGGGTAGGCCTAGAGCTATGGCTAGGTCTAGTGCTAGGTGCAGGGCTAGGGTTAGGGTTCGGGTTCGGTGTATGGTTAGGTTTAGTGTTAGGGTTACGGTTAGGGTTAGGGTTAAGGTTAGGGCTGGGGCTAGGCCTAGGGCTAGGGCTAGGGCTAGGGTTATGGTTCATGTTAGGGTTAGTGTTAGGGCTAGGGCTAGGGCTAGAGCTAGAGTTATTGTTAGCATTACCATTAGGGTTAGTGTTAGGGTATGGGGTAGGACTAGGGTTAGGGTTAGCATTAGCGTTAGGTTAGGGTTAGTGCTAGGGCTATGGCTAGGGTTAGCGTTAAGACTAAGGTTAGTGTTAGGGTTAGCACTAGTGTTGTGATTAGGGCTAGGATGAGGGTTAGGTTTACGGTTAATACTAATGTTAGCATTATTGTTAGTTTTAGAGCTAGATTTAGGTTAAGAGTTAGGGATAGGTTTAGGGTTAGGTTTAGTGCTAGGTTTAGGGTTGATTTATGGGTAGGGTTAGAGTTAAGATTAGGGCTAGTGTTAGTGTTATGGTTAGGATTGGCTTAGCCTTAGGGTTAGGGTTAGGATTAGGATTAGTGTTAGGGCTACTGTTAGAGTTAGGGTTCGTGTTAGAGCTAGGGTTAGGGTTAGGATTAGGGTTAGCTTTAGGGTTAGGTTTAGAGCGAGGGTTAGGGTTAGGGTTAGCCTTATGTCTAGTTTTAGGGTAGGGTTAGGGTTTGGGCTGGGGTTAGCAATAATGTTATGATTAGGGCTTGAATGGGGATTAGGGTTAGCATTAAGGACAGTGTGAAGGTGAGGGTTTGGCTTAGGGTTACATTTGGTTTTAGGGTTAGGGCTAGGGTTAGGACTAGGTTTATGGCTAGGTTTAGGGTTAGGGTTGGGCTAGACTTAGGGTTAGGGTTATGGTTTGGATTAGGGTTAGGTTTAGTGCTACGGTCACAGTTAGGTTTTGGGTTAGGCCTAGGGTTAGGGTTATGGTTAGGTTTAGGGCGAGGGTTAGAGTTACAGTTAGTGTTATGTCTCATGTTAGGGTTAGGGGTAGGGCCATGGCTGAGGTTGTGCTAGTGTTACGATTAGGGCTAGGGTTAGTGTAATGGCTAAGGTTATTTTTCGTGTTAGGGTTAGGTTTAATGTCAGGGTTAGGGTTAGGGTTCGGGTTAGCCTTACAATCAGGGTTAGTGTTAGCACTAGTGTTATGATTAGGTCTAGGCTGAGGGGTATGTTTAGAATTAATATTAGTGTAGGGTTAAGGTTAAGTTTAATGTTAGGGTTAGAGCTAGGTTTAAGGTTAGGGTTTGGGATAGGTTTAGGGTTAGGTTTAGAGCTAGTGTTAGGGCTAGGGTTAGGGTTAGGGTTAGACCTAGGTTTAGTGTTAGGGTTTGGGCTAGGTTTAGTGTTAGGGTTTAGGTGTGGATTAGGGCTAGCATTAGAGTTAGGTTTCGGTTATGGTTAGGTTTAGGGTTAGGTTTAGGTTTAGGATTAGGTTTAGGGCGAGGTTTAGAGTTACCTTTAGTGTTATGTCTAGTGTTAGCATTAGGGTAGGGCTACAGCTGGGGTTAGTGTTAGTGTTATGATTAGGGCTAGGGTTAGGGTTAGGTCTAAGATTATTGTTAGGGTTCGGATTAGGTTTAATGTTAGAGTTAGGGCTAGGCTTAGTTTTAAGGTTAGGGTTAGGGTTAAGTTGAGGGATAGGGTTAAAGTTAGGGTTTCGGTTAGGGCTAGTGTTAGTGTTAGGGTTCTAGTGAGGGCTAGTGTCAGGGTTTGGGTTTGGTTTGGGTTACATTTGGGGTGAGGGTTAGAGTTATGGTTACTGTTATGTTTCGTGTTAGGGTTGGGGTTAGGGCTAGTGCTGCGGTTTGCACAAGGGCTAAGATTAATTCTAGGGTTACAGTTAGGGTTAATGTTAGTTTTAGGGTAGGATGAGTGTAGCAGACACAGCTTACAGGGTATCTGTCACCTGGGTGTATATAGAAGAAGCATACGAGAGTTCTGTAGCCTTAGTGCAGGTGAAGCAGTTTACAGGGCTTCTGTAGCTAAGTGAACGAGATGCAACTTCCGGGAATTCAATAGCCCAAGTGTAGCAAGCGCAGCTTAGGGGAGGTCTGTAACCTGGGTATAGCGAGAGGAGGTATACGGGAGATTTGTAGCCTTAGTGTAGGAGACGCAGTGTACAGTGCTAATGTAGCGTGAGTGTAGCGGACACAGCTTAGGGGATATGTGTAACCTGGGTGTACAGAGAAGCTGTATACTGAAGTGCTGTACCTTAGTGTAGGAGATGCAGTTTACAGGGCTTCTATAGCATGAGCGTAGGAGACACAACTTCCTGGAGTCCAGTAGCCTGAGTGTACCAGATGCAGATTCTGGGAATTGGGTATCCTGGGTGTAGTGAGAAGGAGTATAAGGGAGTTCTGCACCCTTCGTGTAGGAGACGCACTTTACAGGGATTCTGTAGCTGGAGTATAGGAGATGATACTTACTGGAATTCGGTAGCCTCAGAGTAGCATTTGCACCTTATGGAATATCTGTAACCTGGGTGTAGCGAGAAGCAGAATACAGGAGTTCTGCAGCCTTAGTGTAGGAGACCCAGTTTAGAAGGTTTCTGTAGTCTGAGTGTAGGAGACACAACTTACCAGAGTTCGGTAGCCTGAGTGTAGAAGTTGCATCTTACAGGACATCTGTCACCTGGATTTAACAAGATCCAGTATATGGGAGTTCTGTAGTTGAGTGTAGGAGACGCACATAGCTGGGGGTGGTAGCATGATAGTAGCAGACGCAGCTTAGGGGATATGTGTAACCTGCGTGTAGCGAGAAACTGTATACCGAAGTTCTGTAGCCTTAGTGTAGATGATGCAGTTTACAGGGCTTCTGTAGCCTGAGTGTAGGAGGCCCAACTTACTGGGGTTCCATACACTGAGTATAGCAGATGCAGCTTAGAGAACATCTGTAACTTGGATCTAGTGAGAAGCAGTATACAGGAGTTATGTGGCGTTAGTGTAGGAGAAGCAGTTTTTATGGCTTCTATAGCCTGAGACGCAACTTACTGGGGTTCAGTAGCCTGAGACTAGAAGATGCAGATTATCGGATATCTGTAATCTGGTTGTAATGAGAAGCAGTATACGGGAGTTTTGTAGCCTTACTGGAGGAGATGGAGTTTACAGTGCTTCTGTAGCATGAGTGTAGCAGATGCAGCTTAGGAAATATCTGTAACCTGGGTGTAGCAAGAAACAGTATATGGGAGTTCTGTAGCTTAGTGTAGGAGACATAGTATACAGGGCTTCTGTAGCCTGAGTGTAGGAGACGCACCTTCCCTGAATTAGGTAGCCTGAGTGTAGCAGATGCAGCTTTGGGGGGTTCTGTAATATGTGTGTAGTGAGAAGCAGCATACATCAATTCTGTAGCCTTAGTGTAGGAGACACAGGTTACATAGCTTCTGTAGACTGAGTGTAGCAGATGTAGCTTAGGGGAAATCTGTCACCTGGATGTAGTGAGAAGCAATATAGGGGAGTTCTGTATCCTTCGTGTAGAGGTGCAATTTTCAGGGCTTCTGTAGCCTGAGTGTAGGAAATACAACTTCCTGGAGTTCGGTAGCCTGAGTGTAGCAGACGCAGCTTTGGGGAGTTCTGTAACTTTGTTGTAGCGAGAAACATTATACCGGAGTTCTGTAGCCTTTGTGTAGGAGATGCAGTTTACAGGGCTTCTCTAGCTCGAGTGTAGGAGATGCTACTTACCGGAGTTCGGTAGCCTGAGTGCAGCAGATGTAGCTTATGGGACATCTGTAACTTGGAGCTAGTGAGAAGCAGTATACGCCATTCTGTAGCCTTAGTGTAGGAGAGGCAGTTTCCATGGCTTCTGAAGCCTGTGTTTAGGAGATTCAATTTACTATAGTTCGGTAGCCTGAGTGTAGCAGACATAGCTTATGGGGTATCTGTCACCTGGGTGTATATAGAAGCAGCATATGAGAGTTCTGTAGACTTAGTGCAGGAGAAACAGTTTAGAGGGCTTCTGTATCCGAGTGAAGGAGACGCAACATCCCAGAGTTTAGTAGCCCTAGTGTAGCAGACGCAACATCGGGGAGCTCTGTAACCTGGGGTGTAGAGAGAAGCAGTATACGGAAGTTTTGTAGCCTTAGTGTAGGAGACGCAGTTTACATAGCTTCTGTAGCCTGATTGTAGCAGATGCAGCTTAGGGGAAAGCTGTAACCTGCGTGTAGCGAAAAGCAGTATAGGGGAGTTCTGTATCCTTAGTGTAGAGGCGCAGTTTTCAGGGCTTATGTAGCCTGAGTGTAGGACATGCAACTTCCAGGCCTTCAGTAGCCTGAGTGTAGCAGACACAGCTTTGGGGAGTTCTGTAACATGTGTGTAGTAAGAAGCAGTATACAGGAGTTCTGTACCCTAAGTGCAGGAGAGGCAGTTTACAGGGCTAATCTACCTCGAGTGTAGGAGGCCCTACTTACTGGAATTCGGTTGACTGAGTGTAATAGACGCAGCTTACGGGATATCTGTAATCTGGGTGTAGCGGGAAGCAGTATAGGGGATTTCTGTAGCCTTAGTGTAGAGGCGCAGTTTTCAGGGCTTCTGTTGCCTGAGTGTAGGAGACGCAACTTACAGGAGTTCGGTAGCCTGAGTGTAGCAGACACAGCTTTGGAGAGTTCTATAACATGTGTGTGGAGAGAAGCTGTACATGGGATTTCTGTTGCCTTAGTGTAGTACACAGTCTACAGGGCTTCTGTAGCCTGAGTGTAGCAGACACTACTTAGTGCAGTTCATTAGCCTGAGTGTAGGAGACGAAGCTTAGGGAATATCTGTAACATGGGTGTAGCAAGAAACAGTATACAGGAGTTCTGTAGCCTTAGTGTAAGAGCGTAGTATACACGGCTTCTGTAGCCTGAGTGTAGGAGATGCAACTTCCCAGAGTTCGGTAGCTTGAGTGAAGCAGACAAAGCGTCGGTGAGTACTGTAACATGTGTGTAGCGAGAAGCAGTATGAGGGAGTTCTGTTGCCTTAGCGGAGGAGATGCAGTTTTCAGGGCTTCTATAGCCTGAGTGTAGCAGACGCTACTTAATGCAGTTCAGTTGCCTGAGAGTAGCAGACACAGCTTCCGGGATATCGGTCACCTGGTTGTAACGAGCAGCATTATATGAGAGTTCTGTAGCACTAGTGTAAGTGAAGCAGTTTAGAGGGCTTCGCTAGCCGAGTGAAGGTGAAGCAACTTCCTGGAGTTTGGTAGCCCTAGTGTAGCAGACATAATTTAGGGGAGTTCTGTAACCTGGGTGTAGTGAGAAGCTGTATAAGGGCGTTCAGTAGCCTTAGTGTAGGAGACGCAGTTTACATAACTTCTGTAACCTGAGTGTAAGAGACGCCACTTAAGGAATATCTGTAACATGGGTGTATCAAGAAACAGTATCTGGGAGTTCTGTAGCCTTAGTGTAAGAGACATACTATACAAGGCTTCTGTAGCCTGAGTGTAGGAGACGCAACTTCCCAGAGTTCGGTAGCCTGAGTGTAGCAGACAAAGCTTCGGGGAGTTCTGTAACATGTGTGTAGCGAGAAGCAGTATAGGGGAGTTCTGTGTCCTTAATGTAGAGGCACAGTTTTCAGGGCTTCTGTAGCCTGTGTGTAGGAGACGCAACACTTACCGAAGTTCGGTAGCCTGAGTGCAGCAGATGTAGCTTACAGAACATGTGTACCTTGGTTCTAGTGAGAAGCAGTATACGGGATTTCTGTTACCTTAGTGTAGGAGACGCAGTTTATAGGGCTTCTGTAGACTGAGTGTAGCAGACACTACTTAGTGCAGTTCAGTAGCCTGAGTGTAGCAGACAGAGCTTACGGGATATCTGTCACCTGGATGTAAGGAGAAGCACTATACGGGAGTTCTGTAGCCTTAGTGTAGGAGATGCAGTTTACAGGGCTACTCTAGCTTGAGTGTAGGAGACCCTACTTTAGGAGTTGGGTAGCCTGAGTGTATCAGACACAGCTTAGGGAATATCTGTAATCTGGGTGTAGCGAGAAGCAGTATAGGGGAGCTTTGTAGCCTTAGTGTAGGAGACGTACTATACAGGGCTTCTGTAGCCTGAGTGTGGGAGATGCAACTTCCTGGTGTTCGGTAGCCTGAGTGTAGCAGACACAGCTTTGGGGAGTTCTATAACATGCGTGTAGAGAGAAGCTGTTATGGGAGTTTTGTTGCCTTAGTGTAGTAAGCAGTCTACAGGGCTTCTATAGCCTGAGTGTAGCAGACACTGCTTAGTGCAGTTCAGTAGCCTGGTTGTAGGAGACGATGCTTAGGGAATATCTGTAACATGGGTGTAGCAAGAAACAGTGTACAGAAGTTAAGTAGCCTTAGTGTAAGAGTCGTAGTATACAGGGCTTCTGTAGCCTGAGTGTAGGAGATGCAACTCCCTAGAGTTCAGTAGCTTGAGTGTAGCAGACAAAGCATCAGTGAGTACTGTAACATGTGTGTAGCGAGAAACAGTATAGGGGAGTTCTGTATCCTTAGTGTAGAGGCTCAGTTTTCAGGGCTGCTGGTGCCTGCGTGTAGGAGACACAACTTACCAGAGTTCGGTAGCCTGAGCGCAGAGGATGTATCTTACGGGACATCTGTATCTTGGTTCTAGTGAGAAGCAGTACACCAGAGTTCTGTTGCCTTAGTGTAGGAAACGCAGTTTACAGGGCTTCTGTAGCCCGAGCGTAGCAGACACAACTTGCTGCAGTTCAGTAGCTGAGTGTAGCAGACACAGCTTACGTGATATCTGTAAGCTGGATGTAATGAGAAGCAGTATATGGGAGTTCTGTAGATTTAGTGTAGGAGATGCAGTTTACATTGCTACTCTAGCTCAAGTGTAGGTGACCCTTTACAGGAGATCAGTAGCCTGAGTGTAGCAGATGCAGCTTATGGGATATCAGTAATCTGGGTGTAGCGAGAAGCAGTATGCGTGAGATTTTTAGCCTTGGTGTAGGAGATGCAGTTTACATTGCCCTTGTAGCCTGAGTGTAGCAGACACAGCTTAGGGAATATCTGTAACCTGGGACTAGCAAGAAACAGTATACGAGAGTTCTGTAGCCTTTGTGTAGGAGATGTAGTATAAAAGGCTTCTGTAGCCTGGGTGTAGGAGACACAACTTCCCGGAATTCAGTAGCCTGAGTGTAGCAGACGCAGCTTCGGGGAGTTCTGTAACATGTGTGTAGAGAGAAGCAGTATATCAGAGATCTGTTGCCTTAGTGTAGGAGACGCAGTTTACAGGGCTTCTGCAGCCTGAGTGTAGCAGACACTACTTATTGCCATTCAGTAGCCTGAGTGTAGCAGACACAGCTTACGGGATATCTGTCACCTGGATGTAACGTGAAGCAGTATACGGGAGTTCTGTAGCCTTAGTGTAGGAGATGTAGTATACAGGGCTTCTGTAGCCTGAGTGTAGGAGATGCTAATTACTGCAGTTCAGTAGCTTGAGTGTAGCAGACGCAGCTTCGGGGAGTTCTGCAACATGTGTGTAGTGAGAAGCAGTATACGAGAATTCTGGAGCCTTAGTGTAGGAGACGCAGTTTAAATAGCTTCTATTACCTGAGTGTAGTTGACGCAGCTTAGGGATAGGTGTTACCTGCATATAGCGAGAAGCTTTACCCTTCTACTCCACAGCACCGGCCCCAGGAATTATTTTTTAAAAGCAGCATCACCTTTTATAAGAGAAATGAAACAAAGGATTCATCTATGTTGTTTCTTGAACTATTCTTCAAATCAGTGATTATTGCATGTCCCAAGCTCCCAGGAGGTGGGGCATCAGGGAGGAGACAGCACCCCCTGGTGTCCAGACAGTCAGGTCCCAGGATGGAAAGGCAGTGTGGGACCAAGCCCTGGCCTCACCCTTCACTACCTGCAGGGGTCACAAGTGACTGTCCCCCATGCGAGGGGCGATTCTGATTGGCTGTGTCGTCTATGACATCTCACGTGCTCACTGGCTGTGCAAACTGTCTATTCAGACTCTCCAGGCAACACTGCATAATCAGGCGGGGTCTTCTCTCTGGCCGCCATACTGGGCTTTGCTGCTCTGCACTGAGGGAGGGCACATGTGACTTAGCTTTGGCAGTTAGTGAACATCTGCACTCCTGAAGCCCTGCGGCTTCAGCAGAAGTCAGCTTGTGAAGAGCCCTGAAGCTCTGCCAGCCAAGAGTTGGATCACTGGAAATGGAACTGCCCTGGAGTCTAAGGACTTCAGGTCAGAGCCACAGATCTTATTGGCTCTAAGCTGAAAAGCCCTTCACTCAGCCCAGCTTCCAAAGTGACCACCACAGCTGAGGAAATGGCCAAGTAGGGTCAGTAACAGCGCAGGCAGAACTGTAAATTTCCTGTTAGAGATGCCACCTGCCTTTCCTTAGCCAGCTCCCCTCCCAGGCCAGGTAGGTAATGGAAGTCAACAGGGTGCCTTCCCCAAGGAGGTTCACACCTCCCTTAGGATGTACGCTATGTGAAGAGATAGGTCTGGGCCTCTTAACTTACAAGGCCTAAAGCCCACCAGATTATGATCAAGCCCCTTCTGTCAGATTCTATTTGCCTCTCAATCAGAAAATTTCGTTGACTCTACTCCCAACCTGTGTGTATTGATGGTCCTCTCCTCCACTTAATTTGTATGATTATTCAGAATTTCTCTACAGACAAACCCCTCTACCTGCAAAAGTTGAGTGGCCTTTCTCCCGGTCTTGGCTAGGGTCAGATTTAAACCATGTCCATCAAACAATCCTCACAAGGGTCCAGAGACCCCCCTCATCTCCCGTCCTCTATGAAATCCTTTCATTACCTGGTTGCTATTCTCGCCCTGACTTGTATACTACAGTGTCTGTTTAAGTGTTCACAGCAGGTGATAATGGAATGAACCGAGGCCTTCAGCAACCAGGCAGTCAACCAGATGCTTCTCCATCCATACATGCCTGTCCTACAGAGCCCCAAGATACCCCCAGTGGGCCCCTGTAGATGACGTCCCCAGTCAGCAGGAAGTAGCCAGAGAGACTCATCGTCACCCTCTTTACTATCATCAAAAGGTCAGGATGATAGCTTTGGGATCTGCAAGGAGAGAAGGCCTATACTTCTGGAAGAGGAGAGTCCCTACCTGTACTTCCGGGGAAGAAAAGTCCTTGTCAAGATCCCCGCGGGTGCCTAAAGGTCAACCAGTTAGGATCAGACCTGCCTTTACCTTCAACTCCCATGCCTTGAATCTATAAAAGGAGCCCTCCCAATCTCTGACACGCAACTTCCCTGGCCCCCGCTCTGTTGGGTCTGGGGAACCTTGCTCGGGAGCAGAATCCCAATGAAAGCATGTGGATTAATTGATTCATCTGCCTGGGAAGATTTCTTACTCTGGATACCTTGCACCTCCCATCTCCACATGGAGAGTGATTGTCAAGGCATGGAAACCTGTTTAAACTTCTGAATGTGGGTACTTTGTGAACCATGGGTTAAGCAGACTGCTTCCCAGAGGTGGTTCTTTTATGTGCTTTGTAGATGCTTGGTATTTTCTAATTCTACTTTGCCCACTTATTTAGGAATTATGTGCCATGGTTTGAGTGTTAGATTTTTATTGTCTTACTTGGAACTTGCACTATTCAATAAGGCTTGAAAAGAGAAACAGAATTCTTGACAGCCTGGAATGATTACCCAGGTGAATAAATGGGTTTTGGTAAGTTCAGCTGTGTTCCTGATCTTTGCTGCTTCTCCACTCAGAGATGATGAAGTCTTGATTCTTTTTGATGTTCTTTGTGGCTTATTGTCAATTTTTCCCAAAGGAGAGGTTTGTTTGGTTTTGCCTTCATGAATTTTCCAAGAAATTGATGTTACCTAATGATACTACACTAATTTTTTTTTGCCTCAGGCATTTACACTTGCAGCATGCTGCTGTCTGGAGCTGTGGGTTCACCCAATTCCCTCACTGCTGCTGCTGTTCATGGAACTTGGCTTGTTTCAAGATTATTTATGTATTCATGTACTTGTTTTCGAGGTTTATTGATTTGAAAGGCAGAGTTACAGAGAGAAGGAAAGAGAACTTCCATCAGCTGGTTCACTCCCCAAATGGTTGCAATGTCCTAGGTTGGGCCAGGTTAAAGCGAGGATCTTCATTTAGGTATTGATATAGGTGGACAGGGCCCAAGGACCATCTTTTGCTGTTTTCAGGCACATTAGCAGGGAACTGGTTCAGAATAGGAGCAGCTGGGAATCAAACTGGTACCCATATAGGATACCTGCACTGTAGCTGGTGGGTGGTTTAATTTGCAGCACCACAGCATTGGCCCCTCAAGTTTATTTTTGATGTTGGTGATAATTTTATTTTTTTATTTAATTCTGCAAGAAGTCATGCTTGATAAATTTTGTTGCAAATTGGGAAAGTTCTGTTGTTTTGTAGACTGAATAATCTGAAATTTAGTAGCAAGTGTTGATACATGCCTGTGTGTTTATTTTACAGTATACCAACACTTGGAGGAGTGACCTTATTTCTTGACTTTTTTTAATCTGGTATTAACTGGCATCTCTGTGTGATTACACATTTGCTAAATAATAATAACCACTTGTTATATAACTGTTGTTTTTGTTTACACTGTTTAGCAATGGTATAAGTGTATTTTTCTTTGCAATTTTATGAGTTTTGTCGTTATTTAGTGTGACGTTCTATTATATGCATAGATATGAAGCATTGTAATGTTTTTTTTCAGAGAACTGCCTGCTTTATCATTATGTAACACTGCAGATATTTCTGACCTAAATCCTGATTTGTCTGAAATGGGTATTATAAGAATTCCAGGTTTCTTTGGGCTGATATTATAATGATTTATAATATATTTCTTTTCTTTTCTTTTCTTTTTCTTGACAGGCAGAGTTAGAGAGAGACAGAGAGAAAGGTCTTCCTTCCATTGGTTCACTCCCTAAATGGCTGCTACGGTCAGTGTGCTGCACTGATCTAAATCCAGGAGCCAGGTGCTTCCCCCTGGTCTCCCATGTGGGTGCAGGGGCCCAAGCACCTGGGCCATCCTCCACTGCCTTCCTGGGCCACAGAAGTTAGCTAGGCTGGAAGAGGAGTAACCAGGACTAGAATCGAGTGCCCTCATGGGATGCTGGCACTGGAGGTGGAGGATTAGCCAAGAGAGCCACAGTGCCTACCTCCCTATATTTCTGTATATATTTAAATTTACATCTCTTTGCTTATCTTTTAAAATACCTATTTGTGTATCTTAAGTTGGCAGACATGTCTTTACCATTTAAAATGAAGTTTGGAACTACTTATACACTGAGGAATAGATAAATTAAGCTAATTAAAGGTATGCATTTTGTCACATACGTATTTTTAAAGATTTTATTTATTTATTTGAAAGTTATAGAGAGAGGATGAGGCAGAAGAGGCAGAGAGGCGAAGGAGGCAGAGGAAGCAGAGGTTTTTTCTTCTGTTGGTTTACTCCTCAGGTGGCCACATGGTCAGGACTGGGCTAGGCCAAAACCAAGAACCTGGAACTCCATCCTGGTCTCCCACATAGGTGGTGGGAGCCTAAGGATTTGGGCCATCTTCCACTGTTTTCCCAGGTGAATTAGCAGGGGGCTAGATCAGAAGTAGAGCAACTGGGCCCTGAACCAGCACTCATGGAATGCTGGTATAGCAGATGGTCGCTTAACCCACTGTGACACAATGCCAGCCCCCAATACTTATTTTTCTATGGTAAAAACAATGAAATCTAATCTGTTCATTAATGTCAATAGGATACATTGTTATTAATATTATCACTAAATTATACATCGGACCTCTTAAACTTCTTCTTCTTATGTCGATGAAATTATTATCCTTTGGACAGCATTACCTCAAATCCCCTCCAGTGTGTCTATTTTTTTTTAATTGTTGGGACCAGTGCTGTGGTGCTGTGGGTTAATGCCCTGGCCTGAAGCGCTGACATTTTATATGGGTGCCGGTTCTAGTCCTGGCTGCTCCTCTTCCAATCCAGCTCTCTGCTATGGCCTGAGATAGCAGTAGAAGATGGCCCAAGTCCTTGGGCCCCTGCACCCATGTAGAAGACCTGGAAGAAGCCTCTGGCTCCTGGCTTCGAATCAGCGCAGCTCTGGCTGTTGCAGCCATCTGGGGAGTGAACCAGCGAATGGAAGACCTCTCTCTGGATCAGAAGTGGAGCAGCTGGGATTCAAACCAGTGCCCATATGGGATACTGGCACTGTAGATGGTGGCCTAACCTGCTATGCCACAGTGCCAGCCCCATCTTAACTTTTAATTTTCCTATGTTACTCTCTTTTTATATAAACCTTTTCTTATTTGGGTAACATGTCCCAAAACAGGTCAGTTAGTAAAATAGGTTCAAAAGAATACAGCCTGCTGCATAGCCCTCTTTACCCAAAAATAACCCTGGTGGGTAGAAATCTCCCTATCCACTTGGGCTCCTCTTATATTAAAAAAAAGTTTTGGTAGCTCAGTGTTTATCATCTGTGCCTGGGGCACCATGTCCATGTTCCATATTCCTAAGGTACAGCAGTCATAGGTGGTCCCAGCTCTCCAACAGTCCTCTGACACAGAGCCCAGCAAACATTTTTGCTCTCCACTCTCCCCCAAGCATCTGGAACCAAAATAAAGCAGATTCCCTCTACTGAGGTGCTGGGCAGGGCTCCATCCCTACCTCTCAGAGAACTCTTTGGTCCTCAGTACCTCCCTTCCCCATTCCTTCCTTTCCCCCCACATACTGGGGAGGGGATGAAGGGAGGGCAGGGACACCTGCTAATCAATCTCCCCTTCCCCTCTCTTGATGTGTCCTAGATTTGAATGAGGAGCAGGCCAGTGAGCAGAGCAAAGCCTGCTAGGAGCAGAATGACCTTGAGGACCCTCTTCTCAGAAGTGGCTAGCTCCTGAGGCAAGATTCCCAGGAAGGTGATGTAGAAGAAGGTGCCCACTGCCATGCCCTCTAGCATAGACTGGGCCAGCTGGTGCAAGGTCCCGCCAACTCTGCCAGAGCTGCACCCAGCCCAGTGCCTAGCGGTGTCATCCTTGAGAAGAGGATCCCACATCCAGCCACAACCTTTGCTCATAGGTGGCTCTGCAGCAGCCATAGAGACAGGCTAATAGCCAGGAGATCCTTGTGGAGTTGCAAAGCCAGACACAGCTCCATGACCTGAGCCCAGTCTCACTGCAGCCCCACTGCCAGCCCCTTGAACACTGAGTGCAGTGCCAGGGAAAAGACCAGTACACAGGCATGCAGGGATGAAAGGGCTTCCGGGGCTCCACGTGCCTGTGGGATGCCTGGACCATCTTGCCGATGCTGTGGCCCACCATTCACTGTTCCCAGCAGAGCCCTGTTTACTCCCATGGTGGGGGCCCCAACTGCTCCTTGTAAGCCAATGTGATCTCTCCCATCATGAGGAACAGGAAGAATCTCATGGCTAAGATGAACTCTTGTAGGAGAAACTGGAGACAGGTGGCCAAAAGCACGTCCTCCCCCCACCGAAGCAGCTCACTAGGCTCAGGGCTGTCTGGAGGGAACCTGAGGCTAGGTGGCTGGCTCCAGGCCACCACAGCATGCAGAGGGGCACCAGGATTCAGAGGAAGGTGAGCACCAGCAGCAGCACCAGAGCCCCCAGCTTCCCTTCAAGCACCATGGGCACTGAGCTCCAAAGCCACAGCCTCTGAGCATCACACCAGGGCTCTGGCTCTCCGCAGGGCCCCTATGGCACTTGTGGTTCCAGCAACTTTCAGATCTCGCCAGGGTCTCACTACCATTGCTCTTTTAATTGATATATTTAGATAATGTGCATTTAACATTATTTATATCATTAGATTAATATTTTCCATAATTATAATCATTTTCTGTGGTAGTTTTTATTTTTCTAAAGTCTTATGTTTTGGTTAATGGGAAGATAGAGACTGAAAAATCTTCCATCTGCTGGTTCACTCCCCAAATTTCTCAAATAGTCATGGCTAGGCCCGGAAGGTTAGGTGACAGGAACTCTGGGTTTCTGACCTGTGTGGAAGAACCCAAGTATTTGAGCCATCGGCTGCTGTCTTACAGGGTGAGTGTTAATAGGAACTTTAATCAGAAACTGTGTAACCAGACTCAGTCCAGTCACTCCCGTATGGGATATGATCGTCACAGTGGGCATCTTAACTACTTATTTTAAACTAACATAACAAACCCTGACTACAATTCTTGTTTTTAAAATCATTTCTGTCTTCTGTTTTTATTGCTGAAATATTTATGTTTATTTTATTTGAAGAGCAGAGACACACACACACACACACACACAGAGAGAGAGAGAGAGAGAGAGAGAGAGAGAAGTCTACGATCTGCAGGGTATTCTCCACATGTCTGCAATAGTTTGTGCTGGTCCTGGCCAAGCCAGGATTTCAATCTGGATCTCAGATTGAGTTGACAGGGATCAAAGTACTTGAGTCATCTCCTGCTTCCCACAGAGGGTGCATTAGCAGAAAGCTGGAATTGGGAATGGAGCCAGGACTCAAACACAAGCACTCCAATAGGGGATGAGGGCATTTCAAGAACCCTGTTAATCACTAGGCCATGCCTGCCCCTCTCTTATTTTAATTGAGCTTCCTATAGGATGCCATTTTGTCTCCTCCATTAAGGTATCATGGGTATGGTTTTCCTAAATTTTTGTTTTGATAATTTCCCTTGAGTATACAATATATATTTCTAACTGATTTAAATAATAATAAAACCTTCAAATAATAATGTTATTTCTTGGGCACTAAAGTTAAAATGTCCTCAATTCCTTTGCCCTATCCTTTATATAGTTTATTTTTTTAAAAAAAAAGATTTATTTATTTGAAAGAGGGGGGGAGACACACACACACACACAGATAGAGAGATATTCCATCTGCTGGTTGACTCCCCAAATGGCTGCAATGGCCAGAGCTGGGCAGATCCAAAGCCAGGAGCCAGGAGCTTCTACTGGGTCTCCCATGTGGGTTCCAGATCCCAAGCACATGGAACATCATCTGCTGCTTTCCCAGGTGCATTAGCAGGGAGCTGGATCAGAAATGGAGCAGCTGGGACTTCAACAGTGCCCATATGGGATGCTGGCTCTGCAGGCAACGGCCTAACCCACTATACCACAGGGCCAGCCCCTATATAATTTCCTTTAACTGTTAGAAGCTGTAATAACCCAGTAAATTGTTTATAGTATTGCCTTGAATCAAAGTTTATTTATTAGATCTTGTGGGAATGAAGTAAATATTTTATAGCACTGTCATTTAGTTCTTTTTTTTATAAGATTTGTTTATTTATTTGAAAGAATAACAGAGAGAGCTCCTCCACCTGCTGGTTTACATTCTAGATGGCTACAACGGCTAGAGCAGGGCCAGACCAAAGCCAGGATCCAGAAGCTTTATCTGGGTCTCCGATGTGGATGCAAGGGCCCAAGGGCTTGGATCATCTTCTACTGCTTTCCTAGATCGTAGTAGAGAGCTGGATTGGAAATGGAGCAGCTGGAACTTGACCTGTGCCTGCTAAGCCACAGCACCAGTCTCTCATTTAGCTCTTTAAAAACATTACTTTATGTGATTGGACATCTAAAATTATATGTGTCTTTTTTTTTTGAGTGAATTCCTTTTTTGGTTATTTCTTTGAGAAACTTAGGGACAGACAGAGACCTCCTATCCACTGATTTGCTCCCCAAATGCTCAAAGCTTCCATGTCAAGGACAAGACAAAATCTGGGAGCTGGAAACTCAATCCAAGTTTTCCCTGTGGGTTTCATGAGCCCAATCTCTTGAGCCATCACCGCTATTTCCCAGGGTCTCATTAAGAGGAAGCTGGAGTCATGAGCCATATCCATATCCAGGAATTGAACCCACATACTCCAATGAAGGGCACAGACTTCTGTACTGTTAGGCTATGTCCCACCCCCATTCTGTGTTTTAACTGTGAGACAGATACAAAATTGAACTACCTGCCTGTAGTTTGACAGCAGTATTAACAAATCAAACAGTGTAAGGATCCTTCCATCTGTCTTCAAGGTCAGTTTTACATTAGTGGCATTTCAGGATACCAGATTGCCTAGTTGTAACTCATGTAAGGGCTGATCAGAAAATTCCAAGGGAGATCTGGCAATCTGGCACAGTAGGTCAAGGCCCACCTGCAATGCCAGTCTCGCACATGGGCACCATTTCTAGTCTTGGATGTTCCACTTCTGATCCAGATACCTGATAATGTGTCTGGTATTTGAGCCTCTGCATACCTGTGGGAGATCCAGATAAGGTTCTTTGCTTTAGTCTGGCCCAGCCCCTGCTCTTGCAGCCATTTGGGGAGTGAACCAGTTGATTGGACTATCTCTCTATCTCTCCCTCTCTCTCTTTACCTCTGCCTTTAAAATAAGTAAATAAATCTTTTTAAAGAAACCAGAAAAAAATTTTAAGGTGGAGGGGAATTGCATTGTGGTACAGCAGTTTAAGCCACTGCTGGGACACTGGCATCCCATTGGAGTCCTGCCTGCTCCATTTCCAATCCAGCTGCCTGCTAATGCACCTGGGAAAGTGGTAGAAGATGACCCAGGTGCTTGGGTCCCTGCCACCCCCATGGAAGGACCAGATGAAAATCCAGGTTCCTCTTTTTGGTCTGGCCCCAACCTGGCCACCTTGAATTGTTGATAAGAAGACAGTGTATTTGATTAATCCCCAACAGTGCTGGAGGACACTGGCTCCTGTTTTTTATGTTATTATATATAGGATTGTTTCCTAATTTTTTAAAGAGAGTTTTTTTAAAAAGAGTTACAGAGAGGGAGAGGGAGAGGGAGAGGCAGAGAGAGAGAGATCGAGAGAGAGAGAGAGAGAGAGAGATCTCCCAGATGGCCGCAAAGGCCGGAGCTGTGCCAGTCTGAAGCCAGGAGCCAGGAGCTTCTTCCTGGTCTCCCATGTGGGTGCAGGGGCCCAAGGACTTGGGCCATCTTCTACTGCTTTCCCAGGCCACAGCACAGAGCTGGACAGGATGTGAAGCAGCCAGGTCTCAAACCGGCACCCATATGAGATGCCGGCACTTCAGGCCAGGGCATTAACCCACTGGACCACAGCGCCAGCCCCTGAGTCTATTAGTTTTAACACATAGGTTTGTCTACAGATGAAGTACAAGAGAGATATGCAGAATGACTGAAGATGTATTCTCTTGAGTAGGGAGAGAGAGAGCTCTGAAAAGTACTTGAAAGCCATGGATTAACAAGAAAATGAGAAAACTAACTGATACAGTGGTCGGCATTGTGGCACAGCAGGTTAAAATCCTAGCCTGCAGTGCCGGCATCCCACATGGGCACCAGTTTCTGTCCCAGCTGCTCCATTTCCAATGCAGCTCTCTGCTATGGCCTGGGAAAGCAGTGGAAGATGGCCCAAGTCCTTGGGCCCCTGCACCCATGTGGGAGTCCTGGAAGAAGCTCCTGGCTCCTGGCTTCGGATCAGCTCAGCTCTGGCCATTGCGGTCATCTGGGGAAGTGAGCCAAAGGATGGAAGATACCCCACTCTGGCTCTACCTCTCTCTATAACTCCATCTTTCAAATAAGTAAAATAAATCTTAAAAAAAAATTAACTGCTGCCACTGTGTCCCAACAATCAAGGCAATGTGTCTACAAAATAGACAAATCTTAAATCTCCATTTCTAATAAAATTTCTTTGAAAATTTCTCCCTTAAACCATATTGTTGAGTATAACAACCTGCTGTGAAGTCAAGTATCAGATAATGAAAATTAAACAGAGGTCAATATATTACTACTAAGCAAGCTAGTAAGTAAATAAATAAGAAGTTGTAAATTTTTAAAAAGGTTTCCACTTTTGAATGTTTATGCAATATTTCCTCAAATAACTTCAGTATTATTGACAAAATATGTAGGTTATGTTATGTATTTTTACCACCATACCTACAAAGCACAACACACTAATATATGTTACAAACCCATGGCATTGACGGGGAGGCATTTCAACCTGGAATACAGTGCCAACAACAACAACAAAAAGAAGTCTGTGTAGGGGAAGGGACTGATTCAGAGTAGCTTACCCTATGTTTCAAATGAATGCCTGTCTACTCAAAGATAAACACTGATATGCCTTGGATGATGGGGCTTATGGCTGACTATGTAAATAAGCAAGCTTAAACAACCCCCCCACACACACACACACATACAACACAAACAGCCTGGTGGAAGGTAATCAAAATGGCTTTAAGTGGTTTCTGAAGGAAAGGAGTTCACACTGTAACAGTAGGGTGAAACCAGCTTGGTTACTTAATTCAAGACTATAAATGCAAAAATAAGTTAACATAAGGCTACAGACACAAAAATCAGCTAACCTTTTTAATGGAAGGTAATAATTTCAGAGCCTTAAGTAATCAATTAGTTCAGAGATATTATACTCATAAAATATATAAAAACAGATACTGACCAGTTCTACTATCATTTGTCAAGAAGACATGTTCATCAATCAAAAATGTTTCTTTCTCCTCTTAACAGTGTCTCCACTGTGGAGATTACAACAAAAGATCATGTTTTGTCTTTGGTTTCTGAAGGAAAAAAAAAAGGCTGCACACATTGTGCTCCCTGAAATCATAACTATAAAGGTTGTGGTGCTTCTGGAACAATTACGGAAACCAGAAATAAGAACATCTGATAATAAGATTATCAAACTAAATATAAGAACAGGTTACATAAAGATTCACACTATATAAGCTACAAGTAATTGTAGATAAATCAGATTCTTAAAATACTCATTTATTACCAATTTAGAACTATAAGTGATTTTTAAAAAAACTTTCTGAGATAAGGGCCAAATTTGTCAGGTGAAACAGTTGATTGAAAGTTAAAGGAAACTTTAGAAAAGAGAGGGAAAGGACATGTGAAGAAAGAAAACTTGTTACCTACTAACTATATGGTATGTAATGGGGCCAGGGGTTCCACACAATTTATAGGTACTACAACTGTATGACATAGGTGCTATTGAAAATACAATTTTACAGATGAGGTAATTAGCAATCAGAGAGGTTAGTTACCTTGCTTCAAGTTATATGTTTAGTAAGTGGCAGAGCTAAGATGTCAACTTTGTCTTATTTCTTTGTGCTTTTTCCATTTTGCTTCCCTAAATCATGTATTTATTCTTAAGAACATACAAAGTTTGTATCATATAATTATAAATTCACAACAAAAATCAGGCAACGAAATGAAGTCAGGAAAACAATGCTATCAGAAAAGAAAGCTTAATTCTAATCCTTCCTTCCTCCTCTGCTACCTAGTAAGGTATGAAACTGTGGAAAAATAATTAAAATATCTAGGCCTTAGAAATTTAAGATAGTGGCATGGAGGGGAGAGGATTCAGGTTGATCCCCCTTATCTGTAGTATAACTGCCAGATTAATTGATTCCAATCAGCTCATATCATTAAATAAAATAAAATTTGATTCTATGAGTGTGACTAGAATTCAAATTTCTGAATTTTAAATCTTGTTGTCCAAAGAAGGATTGTGTCCCGCTATCACTCTCTCCTTTAATACTTTGAACTGCTGTTTATTATTTAAATGAGATGTATGACAATCTTACATATGAATGCAAAAGGTACTAAACCAAAAAATGTGAGTGATGGGAAGGTATTTCCTGCATCCTTTCAAGTTGCTGATTACTTATAAAGATAACTAAAAATCTATACTATCAAGACAGCAAATCATTTTAAAAATACACTCAGCAGTTCAAGAGAGTAGAAATTGATGTGTGGCTTTTTTCTTGTTCAAGAAATAATTTAACTTCTAGATTCAAAAGGCTAAACTAACTGTAAATTTCAAAACTTCTCCCTGGGAAGGACCAAATGGCTGCTGAGTAAGATATTCAGGTGAACATCTCTCAACACAGATATTAATTTGAATAGCTGTTCACAAACTAAGTCACCTTCACAAAGCCAAAGCAAGGTGACCACAGTGCCTGTGGTGCTGGCATCCCATATGGATGCTGGTTCTAGTCCCGGTTGCTCCTCTTCCAGTCCAGCTCTCTGCTGTGGCCTGGGAGGGCAGTGGAGGATGGCCCAAGTGCTTGGGCCCCTGCACCTGCATGAGAGACCAGGAAGAAACACCTTGCTCCTGGCTTCAGGTCGGCACAGCACCTTGGGGATTGAACCAATGGAAGGAAGACCTTTCTCTCTGTCTCTCTCTCTCTCACTGTCTGTAACTCTACCTGTCAAGTAAAAAAATATAAAAAAATAAAAAAATAACAAGGCAGTGAAGAAGGCAACAAGGGGCATTGTGGCACAGTGAGTTAAATCACAGCTGATTTGGGAGCTTAGGTTCCTGTCTCAAATGACTGCTTCCCAATCTAGTCCCTGCTAATGCAATTGGAACATCAGCAGATGATGGTCCAAATGCTTGGGCCCCTGACACCTCTGTGAGATACTGAGGGAGTTCCTGACTCCTGGCTTTGTGGCCATCTAAGGTGTGAACCAGTGGATCAAAGATCTCTCTCTGTCTCTGATGCTAATCCTTTCAAATCAATCAATCATTTTTCTCTTTTTTTAAGGGTAAGAAGGAAATTTTTACTACATCACCCTTCCCCAAGCTCCGAGCAGCCCAGTCTAGAGAAAAACAACTACTGCCTGGGAAAGAGGGAAGTCCAGACCTTAGACTTGAAACTCAAGACCAGGCTTGCGACTGTGAAATCCAGACTCAGAGAGGATGCCATGGTCTCTGCCTCCTGGACAGGACTCACAGACTGAGACTTTGGATCCTCCTCAGCCATGTACTCCTGCCTCAAACTTCAGCACACAGCAGGGCAAACTCCAGTCCCTGGGCAGCAGGGCAGTAAAGTGAGTTAGGACCTTGCCTTAAAGCTGCTTACCTTCAAGCAGACAGCAAAGACTTGAACCACAAAGGAGTAGGGCAGGAAAGTGAGGTCAGTAGCAGTCCCACTACAGTGGCACCAGACAGACAGCAAGGCTCCTATAACCGGACCTGCATGTGCAGAAAGAGACAAACCTGCCCTAACACCAGGTGAAGAATTGCATCCACATAGGAACAGACAACTCTTTCTGCCTGCATCACCTTCAGCCTCCTAAGGGCTTGGCACACAACTACAAGATAATGCCAACTTATTCTCAAAATGGACAGCCAAGAGATCTCCACCATCCCTTCTTCCCTGACCACAGGCAAGCGAGGAACAAGGAGTAGGACAATAAAGTGAGCACAGAACTGCATCACAAATCTAGTAAAACCATCGCTTGGCAGGTATTAACAGTCCCAAGGTCAGTGCTTGTACACAGAGTTCTTGTCCCAAGTGGAGACCCACAGCCCCAGTGAATTAGACTTATATCCAGGCCGACATCACATGTGGTTGGTTGTGGTGGTCTCAGGTAGCAAGTCCATGTCAGCGGTGGGCAGATCATGACAAATTGGTGCTTGACCATACCCGAGTCTGCAGGCTTTTTTGTTTGTTTGGTTGGTTGGTTGGTTTTTTTTTGTGCAGGCTGAAGGGCTTAGGTTTGATCTAGCATTGTAGCATAGGTGGCCACAAGACTGCACATTCCAATCCTCCCTCAACCCTCAACTCCATGCAGTACAACACAGAGAGAGTAACTGGGGTAAAAAAAAAAAAAAGCAGATGAGTATTCAGGCATTGTATGGAAACACGTGGCTGGCACTCCAGGAACACCTGAATCCTTGCTGGACTTAGTGTTTCTGTGACAGCAAACACATCCCTGACTATGTGAGCACCTGAGCAACCACTTCAGACCTCAGGGCAGCATTCCTGTGGACTGAGGATGGCACCCTTGTGGCCCTGGACCCTGCCATATGAGCTGCTGCCAAGAACCATGCATTCCTCCAAGACTGAGAAGAGAACCCCATGTCCCAAATGCCACTGCCATCCATTGCTATGAAAGAAGAAACTGGGAGAGTTCCACAGCATCCAAATTAAAATAAAGCCAAAATTCTTACCAGATACCCAAATATACATTTTCAGGAAAAAGTCTTTTATACAAAATCAACTGATTAAAAGTGAAAGAAGGGTCCAGTGCTGTGGCTTAGTAGGCTAAGCCTCCGCCTGAAGTGCTGGCATCCCAGATGGCTGCTGGTTTGTGTCCCAGCTGCTCCTCTTCCAATCCAGGTCTCTGCTATGGCCTGGAAAAGCAGCAGAAGATGGCCCAGGTACTTGGGCCCCTGCTCCTGCATGGGGAGACCTGGAAGAAGCCCCGGGTTCCTGGCTCTGGATCAGCCCATCTCTGGTCACTGTGGCCATTTGAGGGAGTGACCACTGGATGGAAGATCTTTCTTTCTGTCTCTTCCTCTTTCTCTGTAACTTTGTCTCAAATAAACAAATCAATCTTCTGAAAGAAGCAGCTATTCTGCCAGATGACAAATATCCATGTAGGAACACTGAGGTATGAAAAGGCAAGGCAGTATGACACCTCCAAGGGAACAAAGTAATGTTTGAGTAACAAATTCCAAGGAAAAGAGACTAAAAAATACCCAATATTCAAAGTAATGATTACTAGGATGCTCAAAGATACAAGAGAAAACACACTCTGAGATGAAAACAGCCAGAAAACAATTCATGGCTTTAATGAGAAATTCAGCAGAGATGAAGAGATCTTGAAAAAGAGTCAAACAGAAATCTTGAAAATGGAGAAATCAGTGTTTAATAAAAAGTACAACAGAAAGCCTCAATAACAGACTAGACCAAGCAGAAGAAAAAATATTAGCTGAAATTCAAGACATCTTTTGGAATAAAACAGACCCCACTCCCCTCCAAAAAAAAAAAAGGATATAAAATGGAGATAGCCTTTGAATTGTGCAGGCCAATATTAAGAGAAATATGCAAATTCTGGGGATTCTTAAGGATGACTATAAAACAGTAAATCCCGTGTTGTGCCACAGGGATTAAGCTGCCACTCATGACATGGATGTTCCATATCTGAGCACCTGTTTGAGTCCTGCCTGTTCTGCTTAAGATCCAGCTCCCTGCTAATGTGCCTATGAAAGCAGCAGGAGACAGCCCAAGTATTTGGGTCCCTGCAACTCATGTGGGAGACTCACATGTAGTCCCAGACTCCTGGCTTCAGCCTGGCCAAGCCCAGGCAGTTGCATTCATTTGGAGAATGAACCAGCAGATGGAACATCTCATTTTCTCTCTGTCCCTCTTTTTCTGTCATTCTGCCTTTCAATCAAAAAAAAAAAAAAGGAAGAGTAAGACAAAAAAGAAGTTATAAAACAAACAACCTAACAATGTATATCAAGGACCTAGAAAAACAAGAATAAACCAAACCAAATGTTAGTTCAATGGAAGAACTGATAAAGATCTGGGGTTGGTATTGTGATCCAGTTGGCTAAGCTACAGCTTGCGAAGCCTGCACCACATATTTGACTGCAAGTTCCAGTCTCAGGTATTCCATTTTTAAAAAAATATTTATTTATTTATTTATTTATTTGAGAGGTAGAATTATAGAGGGGGGGAGATGGAGAGAAAGTTCTTTCATCTGCTGGTTCACTCCCCAAATGGCCACAATGGCCAGTGCTAGGCTGTTCTGAAGCCAGGATCCAGGAGTTTCTTCTGGGTCTCCCACACACATACATGGGCCCAAGCACTTAGGCCATCTTCTACTGCTTTCTCAGGCCATTGCAAAAAGCTGGATTGGAAGAGGAGCAGCCTGGATACAAACCAGCAATCATATGAGATGCCAGTGCCATAGGCAAAGGCTTAGCCTACTACGCTACAGCACTGGCCCCAGTTATTCCACTTTTAATCTAGCTCCACGCTAATGCACCTTGGAAGAAGCAGATGATGACTCAAGTACTTGAGCCTCAAACCAGGATGGAGTTCTTGGCTCCTAGCTTTGGCCTGACCCATACCTGGATGTTTGAAACCAGCAGGTGAAAGCTCTCTCCTGCCTCTTCCCTCCTTCTGTCACTCTGCCTTCCAAATAAATCAATCACTTTTTAATTGTTTTTATTTGTTTTATTTATTTGAACAGCAGAGTTATACACTGAGGAGGAAAAGACAGAGAGATCTTTCATCTGCTGGTTCACTCCTGAACCAAACATAAAGGACTAGGGTTGGGCCAGACTGAAGTCAGGAGCCAGGATCTTCTTCTGGGTCTTCCACATGGATTCTGGGGTCCAAGCACTTTGGACTTCTTCCACTGCTCTCCCAGGTGCAATAGGGAGCTAGATTGGAAGTGGGGCAGCCAGAACTTGAACTGATGCCTATACAGGATGCTGGCATTGCAGGTAGTCATTTTACCAGCTATGCCACAATATCAGCCTCTCCAATAAACCAATCTTTAAAAATAAGATCAGAGCCAAGACAAAGAAAAAGAAATTTTTCTGTTTTTTTTTTCTTTTTCTTTTTTTGACAGGCAGAGTTAGACAGTGAGAGACAGAGAGAAAGGTTTTCCTTCCGTTGGTTCACACCTCCCCCCCAGTGGCCGCCATGGCTGGTGCGCTGTGCCAATCTGAAGCCAGGAGCCAGGTGCTTCCTCTTGGTCTCCCATGCGGGTGCAGGGCCCAAGCACTCAGGCCATCCTTCACTGCCTTCCCAGGCCATAGCAGAGAGCTGGACTGGAAGAGGAGCAACTGGGACAGAACCAGTGCCCCAACTGGGACTAGAACCTGGTGTGCTGGCGCTGCAGGCAGAGGATTAGCCTAGAGAGCCGTGGCGCCAGCCAAAAAGAAATTTCAAAAAATATATACAAAATTCAATGAAATGTAACTTGGATTTTGAAAACAAGTTCCATGTGGGAGACTGGGAAGAAGCTCCTGGCTTTGGACTGGCCTAGGGTGAACTGGGGAATGAACCAGTGGATAGATCTCGCTCGCACTCCCTCCCCCTGTAACTCTTTCAAAAAATAAATAATTAAAAATGTTTAAAAATAAAGTTATACAGGCTGGCATCATGGCTCAACAAGCTAATCCTCCGCCTAGTGGCGCCGGCACACCAGGTTCTAGTCCTGGTCAGGGCACCAGATTCTGTCTCGGTTGCCCCTCTTCCAGGCCAGCTCTCTGCTATGGCCTGGGAGTGCAGTGGAGGATGGCCCAAGTCCTTGGGCCCTGCACTACATGGGAGACCAGGAGAAGCACCTGGCTCCTGCCATCGGATCAGCGCGGTGCGCTGGTCACATTGCGCCGACCGTGGCGGCCATTTGAGGGTGAACCAATGGCAAAAGGAAGACCTTTCTCTCTGTCTCTCTCTCTCTCACACACTGTCCACTCTGCCTGTCAAAACAAAATAGAACAAAAAAATAAAGTTATACATGACAACAGCATTTGCTCTAAGATCTGGAATCAGACAAGGATGTTCACTCTTGACCATTCATATTCAATATAGTATGAAAAGTTTTAGCCAGTACCATTATCCAATGAACACAATAAAAGAAACATAAGTAAGAAAGGAAGAAGTCAGCTGGTGCCGCAGTTCACTTGGCTAATCCTCTGCCTGCAGCGCCGGCACCCCGGGTTCTAGACCCGGTCAGGGCACCAGATTCTGTCCTGGTTGCTCCCCTTCCAGTCCAGCTCTCTGCTGTGGCCCGGGCAGGCAGTGGAGGACAGCCTGAGTGCTTGGGCCCTGCACCCGCATGGGAGACCAGGAGGAAGCACCTGACTCCTGGCGCACCAGCCATGGCGGCCATGGGGGGTGGTGGTGAACCAACGGAAGGAAGTCCTTTCTCTCTGTCTCTCTCTCTCTCTCACTGTCTAACTCTGCCTGTCAAAAAAAAAAAAAAAGACGATGTTGAAGTATCCCTATTTGCAGATGATGTAACTTTATACAGAGTAATGTAGATTCCACCAAAAGACTATCAGAACTGATTAATTCAGTAAAGCTGTAGGAAACAAAATTGAGACCTAAAAATCAGCAATATTTTTATCATCAATAATTATCTCACTAAGAAAGAAATTAAGAGCAATCCTGTTCACAATATTTATAGAAAAATGAAATATCTTGAAATAAGCTTTAATTTTTAAAAATTTGAGAGAGAGACACAGAGACAGGCAGCTCTCATTTGCTGGTTCAATCTCTAAATGGCCACAACAGAAAGGGTTAGGTCAGGCCTAAAATCCAAGAACTCAACCCAGAAATGGAAGGCAAATTACTTGGCCATTACCGTTGCCTCTGAGGGTCTGGAGTAGCAGGAAGCTGGAGCAAGTAGTGAAATCGGGTATTGAACTCAGGCACTCCAAATGGGACACGAGAGTCTAAACAGTTAACTGTGAGGGCAAGGTCTGCCCTCTCATCACCCAGAATAAATTTAACCAAGGACGTGAAAGACATTTACTACGAAAATTGCAAAGCACTGATGAAAGAATGTGAAGAAGACAAAATACAAAGTTCTTCTCTGTATGCAGATTAGAGCAATTAATACTAGTAGAAGTCCATGTTACCTGAAGCAATTCACAGCTTCATTGTAATTACCACCAAAATAATAAAGACATTATTCACAGAACTAGAAAAACCAATCCTAAAATTCATATAGAAGCACTTTAAAAGAACCCAAATAGATAAAGATATCTTGAACAACAAAGTTGGAGGCATCACAACATCAGATTTCAAGACATATTATAGAGTTACTGTAATCAAAATAGTATGGTATCAGCATAAAAACAGGCATACAGACTATTGGAACAAAAGAGATCTCAAAAATTAATCTATATAGCTACAGCCAACTGCTCTTTGATAAATCTGCCAAAACTCATACCAGAGAAAGGACAGTCTCTTCCATAAGTGGTGCTGGAAAACCTAAACCTAAATATCCATACCCACGGGGCCAGTACTGTGGCTTAGCAGGTAAAGACACCACCTGCAGTGCTGGCATCCCATATGGGCACCGGTTCCAGTCCTGGCTGCTGCACTTCTGATCCAGCTCCCTCCTGTGGTCTGGAAAAGCAGTAGGAGATGGCCCAAGTTCTTGGGCCCCTACACCCATGGGGGAGACCTGGAAGAAGCTCCTGGCTCCTGACTTTAGATCGGTGCAGCCCTGGAAATTGTGGCCATCTGGGGAGTGAACCAGCAGATGAAAGACCTCTCTCTCCCTCTGCCTCTGCCTCTCTATAACTCTGCATTTCAAGTAAAAATAAATAAAACTTTAAAATAGAAAATCCATACCCAGAATCCAAAATTTCATCCCATGCCTCTCACTGTAATCTAAAATCAACTCATAATGGAAAAGAGACATAAATGTAAACCTGAAATTATGAAACCACGGGGGAAAACACTGGCAAACATTAATTTTTTTTAAAAAAAGACCCTAAGAGCACAGAGAGGAAAGGAGAAACAGACAAATGTGATCATCCCAAACTAAGAAGCTTCTGTACAGCAAAAGGAACAAATCACAGCTGACAGAAAACAGTTACAAGCTGTGCATCTAACAAAGGACTATGACTCAGAACATATACTGAACCCCAAACACCACAAAACCCGAACAATCCAGTTAACAAACAGGCAAAGTATCTGAATAGATATTTCTCTGGAGAAGAAACACAAAAAGAAAACAAAAGCATGAAGAAATGTTCAATATCGCTAGCCATCAGGAACATGTAAATCAAAACCACAGTGAGGTTGGGAAGGGTGTGGCAAGAGAGAACGGAAGGAGACTGGGTAACAGGCACCACACACGGACAGAAGGCACTGGTTCCAGTGCTCACAGCACAGTGCTCCTGTTCCACTGCAGGAATGTGCTGCATACCCCACAAAGAACCGGGAGAGAGCAACTAGCTACCAGAACAAAGATAAGCTAAGGACATAGAAAAGCTTATTTTCCTGGTTTGACTGATGTATGCTTTGTCTATGTACTGAAATACTGTACCACAAAAGTATTGCATGCTAATACAAATATTTTAATAGAATAATAATAAAAAGACATTTTACCAAGGTAGTCTCTGACTCAGTGATATGGAGAACAGAACATAATGAGAAAGAGAAGTGACTTTGGAAGCTCTCTTCAATATAAGAAATTAGACCACCACTATTTGAAGCCAAGTGCCTTTTACTGTCTTTCCTTAGAAAATATATATTATATATATTAAAAATATATATAGAAGCATTCCTTTTATTCTTCAATTAAAGTTATTTTCAAATATGAAACTAGCATTTCTTCAGAGTAAAACAACTGTCAGAAAGTATGAATACATTTAAAAAAACAGGACTCACAAATATCATGTCTTAAGAATTAAGTCTCCAGTCACCCTACTATATCAGTTGTAGGATTTATTATCTAAAGACACAGAGAAGTATTTCATGATTTTCTTGCATTCAGGACCTTTTTTTATTTTCTTAGATTCAGCATCAGGGTCCCTAGCTAAATTATTATAATAGAACATTGGCTAAGACTTATAATTGAATATCATTAGTTTTTAATATTTTGTGTGTCTCTTAAAGTCAGCATCACATTTAAAGATTATTACTTCAAAATTATCCCTTTGTCAAAAATCAGAGGATAATACATTTTTTCCTAACAGCACAGACTTGGGAAAATATACTCATCAATGATGCCAAGGTAAATTAAATTAAAAAATAGAGTAAACTTGGTGATCAACTACCATACATAAGAACCTAGAGAAGAGTTAAATATAATTTAAAATTTATTTTAAAGCAAGATACAATAATTTGCATTCTATACTATGCCATTTCTGCAATGCCAAGATAAAGGAGTATTTTGAGTTTCTCAGAGAATGCCAAATAATTGGTCTGAGTTCAATCTAACTTAATTGCCTAATAAGGTAAGTTTACTATGGCCTTTTGACTATATAAACAGACTAAAATCTATCAATAAATGAATCAAAAATTAAATTATTTTCTATACTGTGCAGTATGACATTATACTTTAAAAACCTTAAAAAAAAAGCATTACATGAATCAAAAACCAAATAGACTTCCTAGGAACTTTTGTAGAAAGTTATAATCTAATCAAAAATATTTTTAGAAACATAGGGTAATAAAAGGAAAATTAAATATGTTCACCTTCAATTTATTTCATAGGTCACTGTTATACCATTGAATAAGATCATTAAAACATGCAAGCAGCTGGTACTGCAGCTAGACAGATTGATGTAATAGTCTGTAGTCTTCTGTGCTGGCAAGGGCTCACCTCTTTTGGAGAGGAGAAGGTCAGTTGCCCTTGGGAAGAGGAGGGGAGGATGGAGAAACAGTATTCCTTCTACCATGTGGCCATGTGTGCTCCATTCCCTAACTTAAACGTCCACTGCAGCACACACAGGAAACTCTCTCTTCCTTCACATCTGGCAGTGTTCTCTCACATGTAACTTGACAAAAAACATGTAACATTGGTCTGTAAAACCTGTAAGATGTATTGTATAAAACTAATAATATATTCTCACAACACATCACTGCATATTAGTTGGAAGCCAAATACTTAAATTTTAACCAACACTTCCAAAGCAAGATGTGGCCTAAAACCATTCAGACATCATGTAACCCCATACAAGTGTCTCAGGAGTTAAATCCATTTGTTTTCTACCTATCTGAATCAATGAAGAAAACCACTAAGAAATACAAATCATTGTAAAACCTCATAGGCCATAAAAATAAATCTGTGAGTATTAGACATATGAAGCTATAGTTACTGTTCATAGATTTAAGTTACATAATTTATTTGTTATAGTTCCAGATATCACTTCTTTTTTTTTTTGGGGGGGGGGGACAGGCAGAGTTAGACAGTGAGAGAGAGACAGAGGAAAAAGGTCTTCCTTCCATTGGTTCACCCCCCAAATGGCCACTAAGGCCAGCGTGCTGCACTGATCCCAAGCCAGGAGCCAGGAGCTTCCTCCTGGTGTCCTATGCGGGTGCAGGGCCCAAGCTCTGGGGCCATCCTCCACTGCCTTCCCGGGCCACAGCAGAGAGCTGAACTGGAAGAGGAGCAACTGGGACAGAATCAGCGCCCCAACAGGGACTAGAACCCGGGGTGCCAGCGCCACAGGCGGAGGATTAGCCTAACGAGCCGCAGCACACGCTCTGCATTTAGATTTTCAAGAGGCTTTGTTTTACATGTTTTACCCCAGTATTTAAAAGTTGTGGGAAGGAAGCAGATCAGACAATATAATGCCCTTTTTACAGATGAGAAACTAGCTCGTTACCCTAGACATAAGCTCTAGTGCGTCAGTGGTAGGCTTAAGGCCTGAGCTGTCTGAATAGGAAGAAAGGTTAGGATTTCTGAGGCATTTTAAATAGTTGTTACACAAAAGGACTTCTGAACATGGGAAAATTTATGTATTTTTTAATAACTTGTTACTAGTTAGTTTAAAAGATCTATAATGGCAACAGAAAAATAATTTTCATCTTCTGAAGCAAATTTTACTAATAATTCTGTGGCTATTTTAATGTGACACTGCTACATTTTTCTAGGTTTTGTCTATTAATATTAATAAGAAAATATACACCAGCACTGTGCTTCTATGAATTCTACATTTAACCCAAGTGCCAAATTCACAAATAAGCTTATTACATTATAAGAGCTACTGCCTACTGGGTAGAAAAATATTAATTTCACACTTTAAATACTATAAAACTATTTAACAGCAGTGTTGGCCTGCCAACTGAATCCTTTCCTGTTTGAGCTGTAACCGCTCTTTCGGCTGAAGAGCCCTAAAAGGGTATTAAACATTTATACATTTATAAAATTTTATACAATTATACATTTATATATAAATTATATATATAAATTTATACATTTATAGAAATTGAGGAGGCAGAGATGAACAGAAAGCAGATCTGGTAGAATAAAAATACTTTTACTAATGAAACTTAAAATGCTAATCAATGGCAATTTAATATATATAATATATATTAAGTATAAATATAAGTTCTCAAAATACATATTTCAAAGTTTAGTTATCAAAAAGTTTCCCTTGATTAAACAGGTCATTCGTTCTTCAAAAAAAATTATAAAAGTGACAGAAAATCCTAAAACGCATAAACCATTTAGTTACATGCTAGCATTTTCATAAAAGGGAGTTTTCTGTTGGTGACCAAGTCTCCATGCTAACAACTGGGACAGCCAAAGAAAAAAAATCAGAACAGACCCAGAAGGTTTTCCAGCTCCCATTGCTCCACCTGCTGGACACTGAGAAGGCAGAGATGAACAGAAAGCAAATTTGGTAGGCGGTGGCCAGAAACAGATTTTAGGGCGGCAGGGGCGGCGCCGGGGGAGGAGGGCCCCCCGCGCCCGCCCGCGCTTCCCCCCGCCCCCCGCCCCCCGCGCCCCCTCCCCCCGCCCCCCCCGCGCCTCCCCCCGCCCCCGGTGCCCCCTCCCCCCGCGCCTCCCCCCGCCCCCCGCGCCCCCCCGCGCCTCCCCCCGCCCCCGGTGCCCCCTCCCCCCGCCCCCCGCCCCCCGCGCCCCCCCGCGCCTCCCCCCGCCCCCGGCGCCCGGCGCCCCCCGCGCCCGCCCCCCCCGCGCCTCCCCCCGCCCCCCCGCGCCCGCCCCCCCCCGCGCTTCCCCCCGCCCCCCGCGCCCGCCCCCCCGCGCCTCCCCCCGCCCCCGGTGCCCCCTCCCCCCGCGCCCGCCCCCCCCGCGCCTCCCCCCGCCCCCCGCCCCCCGCGCCTCCCCTCATGTCTGTCCTCGGGCAGCACTTCCTGAGCCCACCGAGGCCGGCATCCTGCGCCGGCGTGGCGCCGGTCAGGTACAGGACCCCGTAGTCCTCGGCCACCAGGACGCCAGGCTGCTGACGACACAGCTGCGCGGGACCGCGGGTCGGGGTCAGGACGGCCGCGCCCGGCCCGGGCCTCCCCCGCGGGCCTCGGGGTTCCGGGGGTCCCCGCTCGGAAGAGGCGCGGGGCTGTGGGGAGGGGCCGGGGCTCTGGGGAGGGGCGGGGCTCTGGGGAGGGGCGGGGCTCTGGGGAGGGGCGGGGCTCTGGGGAGGGGGCCGCGGGGCTCTGGGGAGGGGCGGGGGGCTCTGGGGAGGGGCGGGGCTCTGGGGAGGGGCCGGGGCTCTGTGGAGGGGCGGGGCTCTGGGGAGGGGCGGGGCTCTGGGGAGGGGGCCGCGGGGCTCTGGGGAGGGGCCGGGGCTCTGGGGAGGGGCGGGGCTCTGGGGAGGGGCGGGGGGCTCGGGAGTGGCCGGGGCTCTGGGGAGAGGGCCGTGTTGCAGCCCTTCGGTCCCCCGCAGGACGGGTCTGGCGATGGCTATGGTGACGGTGTTCACGGTATTGGTGGTGGTGATGATGATGATGATGGTGTTGGTGATGGACGTGTGTGGTGGTGGCGGCTGCGGAGCCCCGGGGCCCAGGGGAGGCCCAGAGTGGGCCAGCAGGGGGAGAACCTGGGCGAGCAACGGGCCCCGCCCTCCCCATCCCCGCCCACCATGCCCCGCCTCCTGCCCGCCCCGCCTCCTGCCCGCCCTTCCCGCCTGGCCCCGCCCCATCCCGCCTGGCCCCTCCCTGCCCACCCTGCCCCGCCCCGCCTGGCCCCTCCCTGCCCACCCCGCCCACACTGCCCTACCCGGCCCCGCCCCACCTCCTGCCCGTCCTTGCCCCTCCCCGTCCGCTCACAGGAAGAGGTTCTCCAGGCCATTGTGGTAGTCAGGGCAGCTGCTGTCAAGGTGGAAGCTGGCAGCATAGACGATGATGGCGTTGAGACCCTCGCTGTGGTTGCTTGTGAAGGCGGCCGTCGCTGGGCTCTGAGCCACACAGGGGCACGGAGGGTCTGCCGGGCCCAGCAGTGGGTCCGACCTCCGGGGTGACCACGGGTACCTGTGGGGGGGGAGGTCTGACCTCCATGGGTGAGCACCGGTACCCAGGGAGGGGGTCTCACCTCCGTGGGTGACCGCGGGTACCTTTGGGGGGGGGTCTGACCTCCATGGGTGAGCACCGGTACCCAGGGAGGGGGTCTCACCTCCGTGGGTGATCACGGGTACCTTGGGGGGATCTGACCTCCGTGGGTGACCACATGGTAACTGGGGGGTCTCACCTCCGTAGGTGACCACAGGTACCGGGGCGGGGGTCCGACCTCTGTTGGTGAGCACTGGTACCCGGGGGTCCTCACTCCCATGGGTGAGCACTGGTATGGGGGGATCTCCCCTCCGTGGGTGACCACGTGGTAACTGGGGGGCCTCACCTCCATGGGTGACCACAGATTACGGGGGCGGTCTCACCTCCATGGGTGAACACGGATACCTGGGGGGGTCTGAACTCTGTGGGCGACCACGGGTACCAGGGTAGGGTCTCATCTCTGTGGGTGACCACGGGTACCCGGGGGGGCCTCCCTTCCATGGGTGACCACGGGTACCCGGGGGGGGGCCTTCCCTCCATAGGTGACCACGTGGTAACTGGGGGGCCTCCCCTCCGTGGGTGACCACCTTCATGTGCCGCCGGATCATGTGCAGTTCGATGCGGTGCTCCTGCCCCCTGATGATGGCCGTGGGCCACAGGCGCCCGTTGGCCGCACCGCTGTCCTCTGCCATGCCATCCCCAAACAGATCCGCGCTGTCCCCAGGCATGTTCTTGGCGGTGGCCACCAGGGTGTCACCTGGAAGAAGCACCCTTGGGGCTGGACGCGTGGCCGCCTTCATTCTCCCAACCTGGCTGCCTGTCCCCTTACAGGACCTGGCTCAAGTGTCATGTGCTCCGGAAAGCCTTCCGTGATTGCACCTCCCATACACTTGACTCCTAACAATTCCTGGGTCTCTTCCCCTTTAACTGAAGGGAACAGCCGGAGGCCTAGGGGTCACTGTGAGCTGCTCCTTGTCCCCCACGCCTCAGCAGAGCCACGTTGCTGACTGCAGGGGCCGGCACTGGGGTCCACAGCTGTTCCATGGAAGACACAGTGCTGGGGGCGGAAGTCAGACCCAGCTCCCTTCCGGGTTACTCCCCAGGCCTGCAGTGCTGGGGCGGGAGCGCCATTGGGGTCTCCCCGTGCTGGCCCGGAGCACCCAAGCCACCCCAAGCCAGCCGGAGTCCGGAGCAGAGCTGGGGCTGGAACCCAGGACCTGATGGGGGGAGCGGGCGTCCTCCCGGCCTGCCCTGGGGCCCTGCACACTGCGCTCCCCTCTCGGGCTGCTGAGCTTCAACCTGAGCGCTGGGCGCAGCGTCCTGCGGGGACCTCGGACCATGTTTGGTGTGGGGATGGAGACCAGAGCATCCCGGTTCAGACTGTGTTCCAGGCCCAGTTCCCTGCGCATGCGCACCTTGGGAGCAGCGGTGAGGGCTCAAGTGCAGGGCCCTGCACCCGCGTGGGGGACCCGGATGGAGCTCCAGGCTCCTGGCTCCAGCCTGGCCCAGCGCCGGCCTTTTGGGAAGTGACCCAGCGGATGGGCGTGCTCTCTCCCTCTCTCTAGCTCTGACTACGTTTCAAATAAATCAGAAGAAAAGCAAAAATAAAAATAAGAAATTTTTACTGAACTTCTAATACACCTTAGAGGTTTACCCAAATATTTATGTTTTAATTGCTAACTTATAATATATCTGTCAAAAGTTCAGTGATTTAAAACATAAGAAAACAGAAAGCCAAAAAGTATTTATGTCCCCTGCAACACTATCAAACATCTAGAAAAAATATTTACTTAAGAAACGGGAATATTCATCAAATAAAAGTTAGAACAAATTCACACCTATCAGTTTAAATTGTATAGAATAAAAATAAATTTACTGAAGAAACTGTAATGTAAAATATATGTCCTTACTGATAGAGATTTAATAGTCTAATTTTTAAATACACATTTCAACATTTAGTTATGAAAACACTGTATACTACTAAATATATCATGTGTTCCTCCTAACAAAGGACAAAGATCAGAACCTGCGACAGGGCGGCCGCAGGGTGTCTGTGTCCGCGGACTGCGGGTGCAGGAGTCTCCGTGGGCTCCCTGCCGGGTCGCGGGGCGCCAGTGCACAGGAGCGCTAAGAGTCTCGGCGGAAACATCTCGCACCAGCCATGGCACGGGCGGCTAGGGCTGAGGTGGCCCAAGGCAGAACCTGCGGAGATGGGGCGCTGCCGGGGACCCTCAGCAGGGACTCTGCGCCCCGGACCAGAGACCCAGGGCCTTCTCCTGCCTGGCGGTAGCGGGGCTGGTGTCCGGGTGAGCCCGCAGAACCGTGCAGTCTTGGGGACGGGAATCTCCACGTTTCCAGAAACGCACACGGGGACGTGGTGCCGACGGCGATGCCGACTGGCCCAGCTCCGCGGTGCGCTGTCCCCCAAGTCCCCTCCACCCCGAGACCTCAGCGTTTTCCAGAAGGCCACGCAGGTGGAGGCGGACACTGGAGCGCACCTGGAACAGCGGGTGCCGTGTGTGTAAGGACGTGGCCCTCATTGACATCTGGTATGTTCCATGGCTTCAGGTCTTGGCGAGGTCGTGAAACACCTGACAGTCAGAACCGATATGTCATTGTAGTTGTCACTGTCGCCGTGAGCTTCGGTGAGGCTTTCCCCCTGTGCTTCGCCGGGTTTGCAGGGTGGTCGAGAGGAGGAGAATCGTCATGAATTGATGAAGAGGCTGACACTGGACAAAACAGACACGAACTTGGCTTCGCCTTCCTCCTTGTCCGCACGGGCACTGGGCAAGCAGGCACTCAGAAACAGCGTCTGTGCCAACGGAATCCTGCTTCCCGTGAGGAGCCCTGGGATTCTCCATGTTTGAGAACACCGAGTACTGATCTGCAGGCACAGGGACCCATTCCCGGGGAGGCCTTGGCGCCCGCGTCGACGACCCCACTGGGTGGCCGGGGTCCCTTCAGAGGCCGGGCCCCGCCTTCTGCTGCTGTGGACCTGGGGGCTCAGGGTCGACACCTGGCTGAGCCTGAGCCCCGCAGCTGTGGGGAGCGGTGGGGAGTGAACGACAGCCGCCTTCAGCCTCTCAGATCCGCCCTGCGGGGCACGCACCGCCGTCCTGCCTGCAGTTCCTGCCGGGTCCCAGCGCTCGGGCCTCGCTCAGCTGCTCTGCAGCAGGCACAGGGGTTGCCAGGCCTTGCGTCGCCGGTTGGATAGCGGACAACAGGCTGACCCGTCCATTCCGACGCCTGTCACTGGCCACACAGCGGCCCAGGCAGGCGGCGGGACTCCGGTGACAGGAGCATCACACGTGACAGAAGACATCATGGGATGCAAAGTAAAAGAAGCCCTGAGGATTTTCCTTCTACTCGGAATCCCTGCCCCGTTGACCTCCGCACTCCTAGGAAGACCCTCGGGCCGTCACTAAATGTGCTCACCTGACCCGTCAGGAGACGGCCATGCGGGGTGGCCGCTGCTGCCTCTGTCTCTGCTGTCCCCGCTCCACAGGAAACACAGCCCATGTCCCTGCGCCTTCCCCACGCCCCCTCCCCTTCCTCATGGCCCCGCGCCTTCCCCATGGTCCCTCGCCTCCCCCATGCCACCTCGCCTTCCCTACAGCCCCCTCCCTTTCCCCATGGCCCCACACCTTCCCCATACACCCTCCCCTTCCCCACGCCCCCGTGCCAGCCATCCCCAGGCCTCCTCCCCTTCCCCCATGCCCTCTCCCCTTCCCATGGCCCCCTCCCTTCCCCAAGCCCCACCTCTTCCCCATGGCCCCTTTCCTCGCCCCACCCCTCCCCTTCCCCATGGCCCCCTTGCCTCCCCCACGGCCCCCCATTCCCACAGCCCCCTCCCCCTTCCCTCCCCCTTCCCCCTCGCCTTCCCCACAGCCTTGGGGCAGGGGTTCTTTTCCTCCAGGTCCTTTGTGTTGCAGACTGAATCCACTTTTTACATTAAAATCTCTTCATTTTCTTGCAAACATGCATGCAGCAGAACTGCAAGAGCATGGGTAAGGTTTCCCACCAGCAGCCCCCTCCCCCCCCCCCCCCCCAGGAACCAGGAGCAGGATTTTGGATGTTGAGCGTACAGTGCCTGGTATAGGAGAGAGATCCAAAGACGGGGCCTGTTGCCAGCCTTGATCCTGTCTGCACTTGCTGTCTTAGTAACCTGTGGGTGTGAGTTAACTCACAAGATTTTTTTTATAACACCTATGTGTTATAGTTTTGGAGCTGTAACCAAATATGTACATGCTAACTGAATTAATTTATGGGAAACAGTTAAGACAATTCCAGATGCAGTCAGTCAGAGAGGGGGCAGTGGTTCAGTCGCTGCCTGCGACCCGCATCCACATGGGCACCGTTCAGGGTCCTGGCTACTCTGCTTCTGATTCCACTCTCTGCTGCTACACCTGGGGAAAGCAGTGGAGGGTGGCCCAGTGCCTGGGCCCCTGCCACCCTTGTGGGAGCCACGGATGGAGTCCTGTCTCCTGGCTCCAGCCTGACACAACCCTGGCTGCTGAAGCCACTTGGGTGGAAGACCTCTTTCTCCCATTCATATTCTCTCCCTCTCCCCCCTCCCTCCTTACTTCCCTCCCTCCTTCCTCTCTCTCTCTCGCCTCCCTCTCCCAGTCCATAACTCTGCCTTTTAAATAAATATTAAAAAATAAAAAGAAATATTGAGCTGGTTATATAGAGTGCACAAACACTGTCCTCACCCAGAATGAGAATTAGGCGAACCACAGAGAAAGCTGAAGCAGTCCCCGAGACCATAAAACTGAGTCTGCTGCTTCATAAACGACTTCTAGGCCAAGTCCATCCTTCCTGGCTTCCAGACCAGAGCTGTACAAATTCCCATGCACACAATTGCCTGGCTTCCCAGGGGAGAGGTCCCCAGAAGCACCCTCAGGCTCAGGGATTCACCTGGAGGGTCGACAGGACCCAGCTCAGCCATGAACTGGCCGCCATGAACTGGCAGATTGGGATTAGCAGAGGGGTGAGCAGTTGGGGGCAGGCTTCCATGGGGAGTGGGCTCATGCAGGAAGCATGCCTGTGATGCAGCCATGTGCCTGACTGACCTCAGCTGCTCCAGCTCCAGGCCCTTGAGGTCAAACCATAGGGTGCTCTCTGTGGCCTTGGAATATCGAGTGGGAGGCTAGGATGGGCCACGCGCTAGGTTTGGCTCTGCTAATAGCTGGCCCCTGAGCAGCGATTTCTTTGGAAAATGCCAGATTTAAGCAGTGAGAGCCTGGTGAGGGACACCCTGCCACTGACCGCACTTGCCAGCAACTTCCAACCCAGCACAAAGGCAGCTTCCCGGATGCCTGCCCGAATCCCTGGAAGCCTGAGGCCCCTCTGGCATGCGATTTCCGAGGTGGCTGACCCACAGAAATGTCAGCAGGCGCAGCTAGTTCAGCTTCGGCTGTGCTGCGGCTGGCGTGCATGGCCATAGCCAATATGTCCCCTTTCCTTGTGAATGAGTAGGTAATTTTAGTGGGAAAATCATTTAACATTTAAATATGTTTATTTTTTTGTGCTCCTCTGCTTTCATATAAAAAATTGTAATTCGCATAACAAATTCTAAAACACTTACATAAAATGTCCTTAGAACGTTTTTAAAAAATGAAGTTCTACAACTGACTTAACAATCCTTAATTGTATTGAGATAATTTAAAATGTCCTTTTTAAGTACACAAAAGAAAAACAATTCAAGCATACAGGATCTATAAAAACATTGATATTTGTCTAAGAAATATGAATGGAACCTTGTGTTGGCCAAAAAATGTAGATTTCTGCAGACATGAGAGTTTATTGTTTAAAGATCGCATGCCACTGTGAATAAGAGAAAACTCCTACCATCTGCCTCCTATATCTACAAGGCACCTGCTTCTCATATGGAATTGTTCAGAAATGACTAGTTCAGGGGAAGTGCAGCCGGGAACAAGTTTCCATGTTTTCTGGTGCCATCCCTGTAAGTCAGGCACCCCGGGCCTCCAGACACCACATGGGAACAAGATCCTCACCACACAAGTGGTAGCTTCACTCACTGCACAGTGTCCACCTCAGAAAAGAAAAATTTTTAAATTTCTTTAAGATTTATTTATTTACACGGGCGGGGGTGGGGGAGAGAGAGAGAATCTTGCATCTGTTGGGTCACTCCCCAAATGCCCACAGCAGCCAGGGTTGGGCCAGGTGGGGCCGAGAGCTCTGCCCAGGACTCACACATGGGAGGCAGGGGTGGCTCATCACCTGCCAGCTTCCTGGGTGCATTAGCAGGGAGCTGGAGTGGAAAAAGAGGAAGCTTGAACCGGAACCCTGCTATGGGCCGCTGCCATCAGACACTACAGCCTAGCCCACGGGGCCAGGACACCCACCCCAGGATTTTTTCAGCTGCTGTTTTCCCGGCAACTTGTTACAGCCGCCTTTGTGAAGTAGTAATTAACTGCTTGTCTCTTAAACGTTCTGAGAAGGCACCAGAAACTGGGATGGAGGCCTCCTTTAGGCACAGCTCACTGACAATGTCAAGGCCGTACCTGGGACCTTCCTAACAGTCCCCGAGGCATCAGAGCTATCGCGTGTGATGGGTGATCTGTGTGAAGGTGCCCCAGGTGTTCCTGCATTAGCTGGGGCTGCAGGGATCCCCTCCCGCAGAGTTCTAACATGTTTATAAGGACAGGAGGCTTAGAGAGAGGTTTTCCCTCCACTGGGTCATTCCCCAGAGGGCTGCAATGGCAGTGCCAATCTGAAGCCAGGAGCTTCTTCCAGATCTCCCATGGGAGTGCAGGGGCCCAAGGACTTGGGCCATCTTCTACTGCTTTCCCAGGCCATAGCAGAGCTGGATCAGAAGTGGATCAGCCGGGACTTGAACCGGCACTCTTATGGGATGCCGACACTGCAGGTGGATGCGTAACCTGGACCACAGTGCGGGCCCTCAGTGGCTTTTTCTCTGCAGCTGAGTGCTCCCGTGTCTCGGAGGCCCTGTGCCACTCCCCACGTGCACAGGTTCTCTCAGGCCTCCTGGACAAGATGCCGGTTGCTGAGGGCGCTCCCACACTGCTGACATGCAGGGCCTCTCTCCACAGCGTGGATTCTCCCATGTGTGTTGGAGGATGACCGAGGGCTCCCCCACGTGGTCACTCGTGGCAGAGCTGCAGGACTCCCGCTTTGCTGGCAGTATTGGGCTCCTCACTAGACTGCGTTCGCGGGTGAGCCCCCTGGTCGGAGGCCAACTGGGGGCAACCGCACACCACACGCATGGGGGCCTGCTCACCCGTGTGTATCCCGTGTGTGCGATCAAGGGCTTTCCAGGGGAGCAGAGGAGAGGGGGTTCTCGCATTCTGTGCAGGCAGAGCGCTCGGCAGTTGTGTGGCTTTGTGCGGAGACAGGATTCAAAGTGAACTGAAGGGTGTTGCACCTGTTCCGCCTTTGTGAGGCTTCTCTGCGCGTGAAGGCTCCTCCCCAGGCGCGCGCTCAGCCGCTCCAGAAGGGTGGGCAGCAGCAGAGCTCTTCCAGTTCCTTGAGCACAGGGCTTGTGTCTCGCTAAGATGATGCCCCGTGACTCTGCATGACCTGGCCACGACGGCGCTGTCAGGCTCATGCTGTCCGGAGGTTTTACTCTTGGACGCGTTCAGCTTTGAACCTGCCCGAAGGCTCCCCCCCACTGGCTGTTCTCTGCTTTTCTCAGGGTCTCTGCACCCTGTGGTTTCTGTTAGAAAATGGGAATCATGGTGCCGGTGATTCATCTTTAATGGTTCCTCGGTAGATTTTAATGATTACTGTGATGCCATTCTCACCATTTTCCATGAATGTGTGTGTGTGTGTGTGTGTATGTGTGTTTGGGCCTCTTTGAATTGTTCCAAAGTAGTATGAGCTGGATACTCTGGGATTCAACCCCAAGTATGATTTCCAGTGGATTATTTATTTTGAAAGAATTACAGAGAGAGAGAGAGAACGAGAGAGAGAGAGAGAGGTCTTCCATCCGCTGGTTCACTCTCCAGTTGGCCACAACAGCTGGAGCTGTGCCAATCCGAAGCCAGCAGCCAGGAGCTTCCTCCAGGTCTCCCATGCGGGTGCAGGGGCCCAGGAGCTTCCTCCAGGTCTCCCATGTGGGTGCAGGGGCCCAGGGACTTGGGCCAACTTCTGCTGCTTTCCCAAGCCACAGCAGAGAGCTGGATTGGAAGTGGAGCAGCCAGGACATGAACTGGCGCCCATGTGGGATGCCAGCACTGCAGGCGGCAGCTTTACCCATTGTGCCACAGCCCCAGCCCCTGATGTTTTTCTATAGAAATATTTTGTTCAGAAGTCTGAATGATAGTGGGGGTGGGTGCAGTCTTAAATGTGCAGTTATGCTTGCCCAATGGGATGCTGATTTTGCAAGAGGGAAGCAGCCCAAGGCATGCCATCTGGGCAGACAGAGACCCTCCTTAACCTTATTTTTCAGAATCTTTCCTGCAAGCTTTTCTCTTTTCTTGGGGGGAATCTCCCTGTGCTCTTTCCAAACTGCTATGAACGATTTAAGTGCTGAGCCTTGAGCCTACTGCCGAGCCTAGAGTACATCGGATCCAGATGCTGAGATAGCCCAGCATGGTCCAGCCTCTGTACCTCCCACACAGAACCACTAGAGGGCTATACTTGGGATGGGAAGGTGATGGACAAACCACGGGGAACCACGCACCTCAGGCGATGCCTCTGAAAGCAAACATTAAGCTATTTGCACTGGGTTGCAAACTCCAGGGCAGGAGGCCCCAGGGTAGGAAGCCATATTGGGAGTCCATAGCCCACAGTGCCTAATGTTCTGCGTGGGGTGCACTGATCACTGATTGTTGTAAATTCTGGGCTCCCAGCAGTCCCCTGTGGGTGCTCTGGGATTGCAATGGTGCAGTGTGTGCAGCCTGTGTGTGCTGGGTGAGGTGTTCAGCTCAGCTTCAAGCTCCTGGCCACAGTGGTGCTACACCAGGCCAGGTAAGAAAGGGCTGATACCAGGGGCCAGCACTGTGGCATAGCGGGTAAAGCCACCACCTCCAATATGGGTTACAGGTTTGAGGCCTGGGTACTCCACTTCTGATCCAGCTCCCTGCTATGGCCTGGGCCCCTGCACCCACGTGGGAGACCTGGAAGAAGCTCCCAGCTCCTGGCTTCAGCTTGGCCCAGCCCCAGTTGTTGTGGCCATCTGGGGAGTGAACCAGCAGATGGGAGATCTCTCTCTCTGTAACTCTGCCTTTCAAATAAATCTGTTTTTAAAATCATAGGAAATAAAACCACTTTCGTAGCAAAGAGAAAAAAATAAAGATCAAAATCTGGTTTTAGACTGCAAATTCCTACAATGTAACTTCCAAATATCAGGATACATTCATTCTTGTAATATTTAAAGCTTAATAATTTAATGATTTATCCAATTTTATCTTATGATTTTAATCCACTCTGAACAACTCAGTGTGCCACTGGAGATTCCCACAGTGGTCCTGGTGAAGTCAAATAGTAATTACAGAGCTTTCAGTGTAAAGATGAGATTATTTTTAATTATTGAGTAGAGTACTTCAGTCTCCATACTTATATAATTATGCTACTCATTAAATGGTTACTGAAAGCTGAAGTGTAATTTTAATGATAGCTACCTATTTTTCTGTACACGTTTTATAGTTGACAGATCAGTCAAGAATGTTTGTTCTCTTCAAGATCTTTACAGCTGTGCCAAAGTACTCAGGAGGATGGAAAATGGACTGTGTCCACTTATTAAACCTTTAACTCATTTTGCAAGGTACACTTTCAGGTTTACTTTCTTCTTCCTCTTTTGTTTTCTCCTCAAAAAAAGGGTTAAAAAATTCCTAGGATGGATTACAGCATGAGTAAATGGTGACTAAAAAATCTAAATATTTATGATTTAAGCCAGCTGTGTATTTGTTGTTGATTTCTTGAAAACTTAGCCAAGGTACACTTCACTTTATTTTTTTTTAAATTAGCAGTATTATAATAAACCCTAAAGAACTAAAGTTTGCCTTTGTCTCTCTAAATGGAAATTTGCAACAACATATTCACACACTGCAGCCATTTCCTGTGAAATAGTCCATAACCAGCACAGAATAAGCACTATGGTATATTTAAAATATGAGCCTTCTCTATCCTTAAAATTAAGGATTATGATTATTTACATCTCACCATTTCTTCTTGAAGCTTCTGTTTATCAAATCAAATATAAAATGCTTCAAATAATTGAAACTTGATTTTTAAAAGGAGAATTCTTATCTTGCTAAGAAATTACAAAATTACAAAGGTCTTTTCTGGTTTTATAACTGCTACAAAATGAAAATATCAGCTTAAATTTAACTTTCAAGGTACACGAGATGGCAATAAGGGAAAAAGCAGTTTTTTTTTTCAAAAACATACTAAATAAGAAGTATAATTTCACTAGCCATATTAAAAAAGATTTCAGAGTCTACTATATGGGAAAAAGGCAATAAAGTTTTGGAGTAGGAAAAACTGCTTTGTTTCCTCAATCCTCTGGTTGAAATTAATTATACCAAATATTTATGAAAACATCTTTCCTCCCAGGTATAAATTCTTAATTTTTGTATGGATGATTCCAGACTTTTATTTTGGAAAGAAACTGTTGGAGTATTGAAAGGTTTACAAAAGAACAAACAGAACTTGTAATTCTGGAAAATTGTACATACAATGGGCTACATCCTGTAGAGTTTTCATTTGTGTGAAATATTTGGAGGGGATTAATACTGGTAACTAGAAGAAATCAAAGACAGACAGAAAGCTCCATATTTCATCTAAGCTGTTACATGATAAAAACAGATGTTAGAGAGAGCATGACAAATGCCATATTGAATACTTATGACCAAGAAGTGACCTCCCCCACCCATGCAGTCAAGAAAAAATTCTATGTTGCATGTACCCTGTGAAATGTCCTATTGCCTAACCACATCCTAGCTGAAAGATAGCCAGTTCCTCTGTAACCTTGCCAATTCCAAGAAATGTCATTAGCTCATGCAAACATAGTTGAAAACCCCTACTTATTACACCAGAAAATTGTAACCAAACCCTGACACCTACATTGTGGTTTTGCCCCATATAAGTCTTGCTAGACAGGGAACCAGCAACACAGTGTGGCTCCCAAGTCTGTACTGTGTCCCTGCCAGTCAGTCTGCAACTCATCAATAAAGTTCTACCCAAATTCAGTCTGAGTGGTACTCTCCCCGTTCCCCATAACACATTTGGTGGCACAAGAGAATACCAACTAATAATTACAAACAAAGGCTGCTTTACCTCTGAATCTAATTTCTAGGTAAGCAAAATAAAATAAGTAATGATTTTTTCAAGGATTTAAATAAGCGTAATGACAATACATTCACCAGAACATATGTGTAGTATTGCCCAAAAATAATAATCAAGGGTGCGAGGGAGTTTACTATGATGCTTTTCATTGCTATTCTGATTTTGAACTAAGTTGTCAGGCAGCCATAACTGTAACAAGAATGCTCAGGATATTTTCACTCATACTTTACCTAAGGAGCTTTAAATGATCAAACAGTAGCAATATCTAAAAATGTTTTAAGCTAACACGTTTCATTTGTTTGAGTAATAATTTAACTAACAGTAAGTTTCTAGAATACAACTGTAATTTTAGAGGTATATCAATAAGTAATGTAAACTAGCCACTAAAATAATCTGGATATGGTTCTTTATACATTTTAAATACATGCATAAATAATATATACTATACGTATTAGATGTCACCATATATGTTAAAACACAATACATTTTCTATCTGAAGAAACAGTTCACCAATCACTTAGGGCAAGAAGAGTTTGAAATTTACATAACGTTAACTGTTAAACAACGTTACAAAATGAATTTATAACATTCATAATTGAAGTATATTAGCTAATTTGAAAAATACATGTTAGTAAATTGTCTTGGCTTAAATAAGAATAGAAAACACAGTATTTTACAAGTCATTTCTAACATACTTTTAACAGAGTGAATGGCATTCAGACTCCTCTTCTGAACTGAAGTTAAGTTTAGCTCAGGGCATCTACAGGTTGTATCAGTGCAGTTTGAAATCATGGTAAAAGAAGGTATACAATAGGTTTCTGCAGTCCGTTTTATGCACAAACATCTGTCTGCTTCTAGACCTGGACCTGGGCCAGGCCGGCGCCTGCGAGGCCGCAGGGTGGCTCTTTGTGCGCCGAAGGAGGAGCGCGGTATGCGGGCCAGACCGCATGCCGCTCACCACCCTAGAACTCCGAGGCCGAGGCAGAAGAGCGCTGCTGGCGGGCCACGGTCGGGGTCCCTCTCGGTGGCGCCCTCAGCCTGCTCCATTTTGTGCGGGGAGCTGGCCAGCTAGCGGTGGACGCGGCCCGGGTCCCCGCACCCGCCCCGACCCTGACGCCCCAGCTTCTGCAGCCACGCGGGCCCTGCGGAGCACCCCCGCCCGCCTGCTCGTGGGTCCGCTGGGGTCTGGCCGAGTCCGGCCGCTTTGTCCGCCCGCGCACTCCGGCGCTGCGCGGTGGGCGGGAGATGGGCGTTGGGTGCCGGGTCCGGGCTGGCTGGGCCATCGGGGGTCCATCGGGGGTCCATCGGGGGTTCGGCCCTAGGGCCTCGGGCCACCCCGCGCACCTGCGTGGGGAGGCGGCGAGGTCCCCGGGAGGAAGGAATGGCCTTGGTGTCCTGCAGTTTGCACGTAAAGAATGCAGCCATCTGGTGGCTTGTGGTCCCTGGACTTGCCCCGAAGGTGGGAAGGAAGCCTTTCAGGTTGCACTAAGGTTTCCATCATCGCTGGTGGGAGGCAGGAGGATAGGCAGGGGCTTACGGAGCAGTAGTCTCGGAGAACAAAGAATTACAGAGCACCCACAAATAGTTATCTCGCCTGAAGCACTAGAACAAGATGCTTTAAACACGGGTTGGAATTGAGCAAAGATTAGACACCTTTTTAAAAAGGTGCTCTGAGCACCACTAACACCACGGTTCTGAGAGTATTTCATGACAATGGACGGTGACAGTTCTACCACGGATACTTCTCAAGAAGAAATATATCTTCCAATTGCAAATGTGGCTAGGATAATGAAGAATGCCATACCTCAAACAGGAAAGACTGCAACAGATGCCAAAGAATGTGTTCAAGAATGTGTGAGTTCTTAGCTTTATAGCATCTGAGGCTATGAAAAGAGAGAAAGGAACTGGTGGAGCAGTCACAGCTACAGATGGACTAAGAGAAGAAAGAGTTACCAGCTGGCTTAATAACTGTGGATTGTCAACAGCAAAATGTTATGGTTTATACAACATCATATCAACAGCTTTCTGGTGTTTAACAAACTCAGTTTTCATGATCTGCAGAAATGATGGATGGAAGTGTAGAGAAGCAAAAGTCTGTGATTTGGGAACAGACAACAGAAGAAAATGATGTGAGGGCTGGCGCCGTGGCTCAATAGGCTAATCCTCCGCCTTGCAGCGCCGGCACAGCGGGTTCTAGACCCGGTTGGGGCGCCAGATTCTGTCCCGGTTGCCCCTCTTCCAGGCCAGCTCTCTGCTGTGGCCCGGGAGTGCAGTGGAGGATGGCCCAAGTGCTTGGGCCCTGCACCCCATGGGAGACCAGGAAAAGCACCTGGCGCCTGGCTCCTGCCATGGGATGAGCGCGATCCGCCAGCCGCAGCGCGTCGGCCGCCGCGGCCATTGAAGGGTGAACCAACGGCAAAAGGAAGACCTTTCTCTCTGTCTCTCTCTCTCACTGTGCACTTTGCCTGTCAAAAATAAAAATAAATAAATAAAATAAAAAAAGAAGAAAATGATGTGAAAAAATGTTTCTGCACATTAAATAGGTGTAATGTAGTTTCTTGATGCTTACTAATTTTAGGTGTTAATTCTGACTTGAGAATTAATTTGTTTAATTAATTTGTTTTGTATGAGAAAAAATGATAACATCCTTAATAAACTGAATGACTTTAAGAAATCTATGAGAAAAGTATATTCTTATGCTGACATAAACACACCAGTAGTGAAAAGAGGGACATCACCTCATTTCAGGAATCAGAGTAACCGTAAACCTTCATAGGCTATTTATGCTAAAATTCCAGCAGTACCCATTAGATTTTAAGAGTGAGTGCTAAGGCCAAGATGTGAAATTTGTGAATTTTGTAATTTCCCATTGAGTGTATTAGTTTATCTGCATTCTAATGTTTTAGTGTTCATAATTAGTTGTCTAACATTTTAAATTTTTCTCTTTTAGATGAAGAAAAGTCAAATATAAAACAGAAATATAGTGAACTATTTTAAATAAAAACCACTTTTGGGTAGGCCATTTAATTTTAGAAGACATCTTGTAATTCCTTTTAAATAATAAACAGAATTAGTTATTTTAAAAAAGACAGCAGGCTGACATCAGCAAAAAGGCAGAGTATGAAACTCCAAGTACTTGTCCTCCCATAGAAACACTGAAAGACAAGCAATTAATCAAGCAAACTGTGTCAAAACTCTGAGAAACAGTCAAAGATTTAAAAAAAGTCTAATGAATACAGAATCAAGAAAAAGAGAACTTGGAAATTCTGTGGCATTTTTGACTTGCCCTTAGCTCACCCTCTCCCTTGGCTGTAGCAGTCTTCAAGAGGGAAGCTCACATACCCTGCTTGGGAGTCTGGTACCTGGTTCCGGAGAAAGCACAGCAGATCATTTTGTAAGTTGTTGTGCACATCTGCTTGAACCTGTTCAGGGGCAACCTGAAGGAATAACCAAAAAGGCATTTCTCTTTGTTTAGGCAACTTAGAAGAAAGCATCAGGCATTACTGGAACATACTGCAAGACAAACTAAGAGCCCAGGGATGCCTGGGGCAAAAGATTACAAGTGAAACACAAAATAGACCAACCCAATGCCTGGGAGCAAAAGCTAGTGAGAGTTTCTCTGGGAAATTAGGACGTTCAAAAGGACTCATATACGTGGGAGAATGCAGAAGGTCATGTGCCTTTCAGAGGAATATGCATGATCAGAAAGAAACAAAGTTGACAGCTTCCCCAGCAGGAAGGAGTGCAAGCCTGAGCAAATGTTTAAGGACTCTGGCAGCATAGTCTACAAAGACATGGTGCCACTTGGTTTTCCAGGACTAGGGTTTTGCTGTTGTGATTGCTGTTGCTCTTAATAGCTCCTGACATTCAAGAATATCTCTGTTAAACACAAGAAACTATGACCTCAGTCACTACATATGACAAAGTAAGTATTTTCAAAAATGGTTCTGGAAGTCACTAACAAATGGACTACTATACTCTTCAACAACTCTGCCCAACAATATAAATGATCAGATCTGTGTGAATACGGGTTCCTCAAGAAGTTCATATTATGTGAAGGACTATGGATGATTTTAAATATTTTTGCACTACAATGGAATTACCTTTTAATTCACTTTTCCCAAACTTTTCAAGTCCCCCTGTATATAGAAAACACCAGCAATGGGCCCTGCACCTGTATGGGAAACCAGGAGGAAGCACCTGGCTCCTGGCTTCAGATAGGCGTGGTGCACCAGTCGCAGAGTGCTGGCCGTGGTGGCCATTTGGGAGGTGAACCAACGGAAGGAAGAACTTTCTGTCTCTCTCTCTCTCTCTCTCTCTCACTGTCTAACTCTGCTTGTCAAAAAAAAAAAAAGAAAGAAAAGAAAACATCAGCAAACAAAATAAGAATATGTAAATAAATCAATTGAATATGGGATATTCTGCAGTACAGAGCATATGTTAGACCACAAAGTAAGTGTCTATATATTTCAGACAAGATTGGGAGCAGCATTCAGGGTGGTATGGGCACAGTCAGTATCAATGTATTTCTTTTTTTTTAAGATTTATTTATTTATTTAAAAGAGTTGCACAGAAAGAGGAGCGGCAGAGAGAGAGAGAGAGTCTTCCAGCTGATGGTTCATTCCCCAATTGGCCGCAATGGCCAGAGCTGTGTCAATCCAAAGCCAGGAGCCAGGGGACTCCTCCAGGTCTCCCATGTGTGTGCAGGAGCCCAAGGACCTGGGGCATCCTCCACCGCCTTCCCAGGCCACAGCAGAGAGCTGAATCAGAAGCAGATGAGCCAGGACTCGAATTGGTGCCCATATGGGATGCAGGCACTCCAGGCCACAGCACCAGCCCCCAATATCAATATATTTCAAAGACTGAAATCTTATAAACTATCATTTCTGATCCTAAGAAAATAAGAAATCAATGACAAATGAAAAATGGAAAATTCTGAAATATAATACAAATATGTCCAGGAAAGATAAACAGATGGACAATGGATGAACAGATGTACAGATGTACACAAAAACAGATACATAGACATACACATACAGTGGTTTAAGATTTTAAGGAGCATAAAAATGCTTTGAATGATCCCTGGTTCAACTTTAAAGATTTTTCCTCACCCCCAAGCAAAAACATTACTGAAATGGTAAAATTAAACTGTCACATTCAGTTTAAAAAAAAACAGGAAGCAGGACCATCATGATTAAAACCTAAGGCACAGGCAAGATGGATATAAGCACATGCTTGAGGAGAACATTTGGCCTAGCAGTTGAGACATAGGTTGGGATATCTGCATCTCATAACAAAGTGGTGGGGTTTGGGCCCTAGGTCCATTCTCACAATTTTGTGTTGGTGCACACCCTGGGACACAACAGGTGATGGCTGAAGTGGTTATATACTTGCCACCCATGTGGGAGACCTGGATGGAGTTCCTAGTCTCTGGCTTCTGTGGGCATTTTGAAAGAGAACCAGTGGAAAGGGGCTTTCTCTGTCTCTTTCTCTGACTGCCTCTCTAATAAAATTTTAAAAATATGTTTTCTTCAATTTCCCCCAAATTAAGACAATTAGTAGTTTATATGACAAAATGGAATTAGGAAGAATAAAGGACATAAATTTATATTAAGTGCTTAGTGTAGTATGTAGTACAATGTAAGTCCTCAATAAAGCTATCATTTTTATGAGCATTTTACTCAATATATTTATAATATTGGTTCCAATGAAAGAATAAAAGTAAAAGACTCATAGTCCTGTAGGAACAGAATATATTTACTCCTTAAACACCTAAAATCATTAAATATTTCCACTTCTTTATTCTTAATAAATAAAATACATTATTTCTGATACTTTAATGACCAAAACTTTATTTTGTGCATTACACAAGGATGATGTGCCAAACTTGTGTGTCCTTGTAACATCACTCCTGTCAGTGGCCATACTAAACATCAAAAATGACACAAAGAAAGGGAATGGAAAATGATACAGCAAATTTAATAAAATTGAAATTTAAGACATTAACTCATCAAATTAGTGAGCTTAATACACACACACACACACACACACACATATATATATATGTGTGTGTATGTATTATATTTCTTGGAATTGACAAAATACAGATAAAGAACTAAAACTACATTCCATCTAGTAGTCAACACAACATATAATACAGTACATAACATTATACATACACCAGAATAGTACAATCAAATTTATGAGAAAAATTCATTCCTGATTCTGTAACTAAATGGAAAAAGGACTAATTATAAAGATAATTGTAAGTAGAACTACCTAATTTAAATTAACATCTAATAAGAGAAAAGTAAATATTCCTATTATGACTATCATTTCTCCACGTACTCTATGGATCTCAAAACTGTTTTAAATCTCAGGAGAAAGAGAGAGAAAGGGAAGAAGAGAGGGAGGATTGGTCTTGAATCTACTGGTTCACTTCCTGGTGGCATTACCCAATGGATAGAAGATTCTCATTCTCATTCATTTTCTCTCTCTCTCTCTCTCTCTCTCTCTCTCTCTGCCTCTCCCTCTCTGTTCATAACCATGCCTTTCAAATAAATAAATTTATATATATATATATTTATAAATTTTTCTCCTTAAGATACATAAAATATATGATGTTGAATCAAAATCAAAGGGATTGCTGTTCAGGCTCAGTTTTTTAGGATTTTTTTTAAAAGATTCATTTATTTGAGAGGTAGCACTACAGAGAGAAGAAAAGACAGAGAAAGGTATTCCATCTGCTGGTTCCAAAGGCAGGAACTTGAGCTTCCTCAGGGTCTCCCAATTGGGTGCAGGGGTCTGAGCACTTGGGTCATCATCAGTGGCTTTCCCAGCCCATAAGCAGAGAAATTAGTCAGAAGAAGTGCAGCTGGACATGGACCAGCTCAGCCTACTGCACCAGCCATGAAATTACTGTTTTCAAGGCACAGTATTCTGCTGAATTATTTTTATGAGGCCAGTGTTACTCCAATACCAAAACCAAAGACATAACATGAAAAGTAAACTTAGACCAATTTTCCTGATATACAGAGAAGTAGAAATTCTCAACAAAATGTTAGCAAACTGAGTCCAATGCTACATCAAAAAGATCAGACACAGAAAGAAGAATAAACACCATATGTTCATCTCAATAGATGCAGAGAAATCATATGCTATGATTCAGCATTCATTCTTTATAAAACTCTCAAAAATTAGTTATACAAGGAGCATTTCTCAAAATGATACAGCTACATATGTATATGACAAACCAACACCAAATATCATACTGAATTCATAAAACTTGAAAGCATTTTCTGTTCAATCTAGAACAAGAATAGGATGTCCAATTTTTACCACTCTTACTTGATATAGTGTTTAAAGTATTAGCATGAGCAATTACAGAATTAAAGAAACAATGAGCTTCACAACCCATAAAAGAGAAAATCAAAATAGCCATGTTTGCAGATTACATGATTCAGTACATGTAGCTCATGTTAAAACTGTTAACCATCGACTGTAATGGAAACAGGTCCTTTAAGTCACTCAACTTCCTTCACAGGAAGAGAATGATAATATGTGTGTCTTGGAGTCAGTTTAGGAAACAAAACTTGGACTCTAAAATGACATGCTTGGACACAAAAATATTTATGTAGACAGCAGCACAGCATCACCTAAAGTCTGGTATGGCTCACTTTTAAAATTCCATGGTGTCCTGTCACCATGGTAACATGGTGAATGACATCATCCTGCCATTCCAACTGTCACTCTCTTGAGCTGAAAGGTTCAAACTTGAGTGCAGTGGTAATGTGCGTATCGTCATATCCAGAGTGGTCCAAGATGGGAAATCTCAACTGCTGTCCAGCAGGTAGGTTCACACTGACTTTCACAATGATGTTTCTTCCAATGGGCCACTTCTGCTTAATACACTTTCCTCATGGACTTTCATTTCCCCCATTCTAGGCTGTCTACAGATTTCTAAACGCATTTGTCATTTGTATTACTCAATTTCTACTTTTGATACTGCTATTAAGTTTGTTGTTTCAAAATATTTCCTAAATTTTGAAAAATACATTATTCCTAATGCCAAGTTTGTTCACAACTTATTCAAAGAATGAATGAAAGAAACTCACACTACTGTCATCAGGTCAGGTAAAATAAAGACCAAACACATAAGACATCACACAAAAAGGAACTTTGAAGCCAATCTCTTCTATCTGTAGAGTTCACCATCTGAGACCAAGACTGTAAGAACAGTTTGAATCCAAATAATTTTTGTCACATTGGAAAGAGACTGGGATTTCAGGAGGGTTTCCATGGGGTGAATAAGCACGTGAAACCTGTTGTTTGGGGGTTGTCAGGAAAAAAGGAAGGAGGAACAGTGCTGTTGGTCACTGGGACAGACATCTGAAGACAGAGAGAAGAGGGTCTGCCTGAGGGTCCTCAGGCAGAATCACAGGTTGTATAGGGCAAGTATGACGATGGATGAACCTCACCAGTGGGAGAGGGAACTGTGTATGCTGTCCCTGCAGGGTCTAGGGAGAGGTGAAGAGTTCCTAGGGACTGGGTTTTGGTGAGGGAAGTCACGGGCATGAAGTTGGGCACACAGAGTTGGTACAGACACTGTCTTTTTATCAGACAGAGATTTTAGACTGCTCAGCCACTTTCTATGAAGGATAAGTATTGGGTTTTTTTGTGACATTAAAAAATACACATGAGACAGGGTAAACTATAAAGAAAGAAGACCCATAAGCTCAGTATTCTCAAGTCCAGGTTTCAAAGATCAGATACCCGTATCAAGTGTCCATACTGTGTCCTATCATCAAGGAAAATTAGAAGAGCAAGCAGAGTCACACAGAAGAGACACAGGAAGAGGGGTCGGCCTTATGTTCTAATGAACCTCCCCAGTATTAACCAGTTCAGTACCGAGAGAGCCACATGAATTCCCTTCAACAATCTGATCCCAAATTCCCCATCCCCAGCACCACAACAATGGAATGGCCCCATTTTGGGTGAATTTCTGTTCAGTGTTCATGCAGCATTGGCCATGGCAGAGAAGTCAATGCTTGGCTCACCCTCACATGGCAGTTGCTCTGGGATGTCCTGAGTTTTGACCCAGCTTTAAAACCAAACACACCACTGGCCCTGTGGGGACATATGGCCATGGAGAAGGCTGAGCCAGTAATAGTGTGAAGATGCTGGGCCAGGATGGGCATAAGTTTGGGTTTCTCAAGACCCTCAGAAGAGGATGTCCTGGAGGAAAGTGTCATATTTTAATTCAGGAATAGAAACCTGTTAGAAACTTAAAATAGAAACCTATTTTAAGTCAGGAAGGCATCTGAGTCATGATCTTTCTTGTCTCCAGGACTCTACCCTGAGCAAGACTGTTCCTGAGGAAATCCTGCCCTGGAAGATGTCAGAAAGCCACTTAGAGTTCTTAGTCCAGGGTTCTAGTGGAGATATTCATGGTCCTCTATCTTTTAGGGAACCAATGATGAGATTGTCCCAGATCCATGACTTGTCAGTGTTATGAATGTGGACAACTCACAGACAATGCCTAATTTTCAATTTGCTTCATAGTAAATCACATAAAACAGGCTCTGATCTGCCCATAGCTTGGGGCTATGTGGGGAACATAGGAATGACCGAGATTGTCCATGAGTTGTAAAGCTTCCTACACATCAAAAGGAAGGAGAGAAATTTCTATCCTCCCCTCTTCTGTGGTCAGTTATCCTCCCTGCCTTCAATCACTACCAGGTGGTCAGCTTGTGCTTCCAGGGATTTCAAGATTGAAGAATTTCAGACAATCAGGCTTGATGTAGATTCATTTGTTCTTAATCACTTGAGCTCAAACACAACACAGGCCATATAAATATTTCCACATCTCAAAACAGGGAACTTAGACACATGCCGGTTGTGGGGTGGAGTGGGGGGTGGGAGGACTCTGAAACTTTTCAGGTACAAGCAGCTTCTCTCTAAGATCTGAATTGTCAAGCACAGGTCCCTGTTCTCTCATCTCAACAAAGGTATTTAGCAAACTGTTGGGTAGGAAATGTTCATCAAAGTGCAAGATCTGCCTAACATCCAACTGTGATTTAGAAGATGGTTCTGCATGATTGAATGTGAAAACTGGGATGAAAATTAGGAACTGCAATGATTAAACACTTCTCTGTGGTCTCCCAACGTTGGGATGTCAACAGCTGTCTGTATTGTCATACTATTCCAGGATCTTGTCTAAAGTGTTTTAGATGAAAAGGAAGTTGAAGGTCAAGAACATCGACTGTCCATTCCATACAGAAGGTCAGAAAAATCCGTGTCTTGCCAAAGAACACTATACCCCCAACAATGGAGTCAGTTGAAGGTACTGTGCAAATTCAATCAGTAAGCTCATTCAACAGTCAGGATTCCACTTTATTCAGGGTCTCATAGTTAAGACAAAACTCTTAAAAGCTATGCTATCTGTGTCTTTCATTCCATGTTTGTAAAATTAAAATTGGTCAACACAATCAGCATGGTGACCACTACAGTGGAAAGACATATTAACACTAAACTTGCGGTCACTGTTAGTAGTAACATCTCAGTCAACTGTTCACATGTTTGCCTGATTGTGCAACATGGTCTGAAATGGACACTTCACTGAGAATGCCACCAGATTTCTTACTGATATTAAGTCATAATATTAACAGTTGCAGATAAAATATGAAACCTGAACAGAAAGTTTTCACACTTGACTCCCACTTTCCTTTTTCTTATGACAGTTCCATTAGTAAGGTACATTTTTAATGGAGACTGAACCAATAAAGAAATGTTACTTTTTAATGAAAACTTTTATTTAATAAATATAAGTTTGAAAGTACAATTTTTGGATTATAGTGGTTTTCCTCCCATAAGAACCCTCCTACCCACAAACCATCCCATCTCCTACTACTTCTCCCATCCCATTCTTCATTAAGATTCATTTTTAATTATCTTTATATACAGCAGATCAACTTAGTATATACTAAGTAAAGATTTCAACTGTTTGCACCCACACAGACACACAAAGTATGAAGTTCTTTTTGAAGACTAGTTTTGCCATTAATTCTCATAATATAACACATTAAGGACAGAAATCCTACGTAGGGAGTAAGTGCACAGTGACTCCTGTTATTAGCAATTGACACTAATATTTATGATATCAGTAATCACCCGAGGCTCTTGTCATGAGCAGCCAAGGCTATGGAAGCCTCTTGAATTCACAAACTCTGACCTTATTTAGACAAGGCCATAATCAAAGTGCATCTTTTTCAGGTTTAGGAATTAAGGTGATGCTGGCTTCATAGAAAGAATTTGGTAGGATTCCCTCTCTTTCAATTGTTTTGAATAGTTTGAGAAGAATTGGAGTTAGTTCTTTTTTAAATGTCTGGTAGAGGCCGGCGCAATGGCTCAATAGGCTAATCATCCACCTAGCGGCGCTGGCACCCCGGGTTCTAGTCCTGGTTGGAGCACCAGGTTCTGTTCCGGTTGCCCCTCTTCCAGGCCAGCTCTCTGCTGTGGCCAGGGAGTGCAGTGGAGGATGGCCTTGGGCCCTGCACCCCATGGGAGACCAGGAGAAGCACCTGGCTCCTGCCATTGGATCTGCGTGGTGCGCCGGCTGCAGCGCGCCAGCCGCGGTGGCCATTGGAGGGTGAACCAATGGCACAGGAAGACCTTTCTCTCTGTCTCTCTCACTGTCCACTCTGCCTGTCAAAAAATAAAAATAAATAAATAAATAAAAATTAAAATGTCTGGTAGAATTCAACAGTGAATCCATCTGGTCACAGGCTTTTCTTTGTTGGGAGGTCCTTTATTACTGATTCCATCTCTGACTTGGTTATGTGTCTGTTTAGCTTTTATGTCTTCATAGTTCAATTTAGGTAGGTTGTATGTGTCCAGGAATCTATCCATTTCTGATAATTTCCCAGTTTGTTGGCATACAACACACTATAGTAATTTCTGATGAGTCTTTTTATTTCTGTGGTGTCTGTTGTTACATTCCCTTTTTCATCTGTAATTTTATTGAGTTGCATCTTCTCTCTCCTTTTTTTGGTTAGTTGGGCCAATGGTGTATTATTATGACTCAACTCCCAAGTTTACACTAAGGTTGGTTCTCATGGTTCTAGCAGTATGAGGTGTCTGTGTCCTCCATTTCTCTTGTTCTGTTACTTTTCCAATGGCCTCTATATTTTCATTCATACTCCTAATTATAACCTGACTCATCACTATCTCCATTTTAATTCACTGTTATTTGAGGAGACCCTGTTGAACTGTAGGTGAAGAATGGGAGAAGGAAAAGTTTGTATCAACATGTGCTTCAACTCATTTTTAAGTCAACCTGAATCTTTGAACTTTTATCTCTCAAACTATTCCCTAGCCTCCTACTCTCCCTATTTATTTTAGTAAAACTAGCAGGGACTAGAGTTGTCTGGATGCCCCCTTTACAGGTCTTGTAAGGTTCTGATGGTTTCCTTTGGAGGAAGTGACTTTGTTACGAAGGACACCCTGGTCACTTTTCCACTTGAGTATTTCCAAAAGGGCATTTTCATGCTATCCTGTGCCCACAAGGGATTTTCAATTGAGCTTCACCATGAGAATCTGGTAGACTTGTGGAGCACAAACATATGGAAGTGTGGTGACCCCTGTGAGATTAAAACCACACTGGAATTGTTCTCAAGTAGGTGCACTCAGCAATCCACATTCCCATTTATTTGTTTGTGTGAGCAACAGGTTCCAGTGACCCCTGCTTCAACTATGCTGATTTCAGCTGTGCTTCTCTGCATCTGTCATCTGCAGGCAGAAATTTCAGGGTGGCAGCTTGATACATCTAAGTTGTGCCTTTTTGAGGTATGTCTCTGCTTTCTATAACACCATTGTGTATCACCAAAAAGTAGATAGCAGAAGATGAAGCAGGTATCTCTGTACCTCAGTGTTCACAGCAAGCAGAGAGTAGAAACAAAAAAAAACTGGATTATTTCCCAGTATTTACAAACAAATGGAGGAATAATGACAATGTGGTATATGAACACAGTGGAATCATTATAATATGTAAAAATGAATCAAAGCTTTATACCACACCATGGATGGACATGGTAACACATGACACTTACTGAAATAAGGTGGACACAGAAAGACAAACACTGCATGTTTCCAATACAGTGACATGTATACAATAGGCAAATTCAAAGGGCCTGGAAGTACAGATTAGTTGGGGATGGAAAGAGGGGGAGTTTCATTTCTTCTTTTATAGATGCAGAAATTAGATTGGATATTATGAAAACTGTTGTAGTACACAGGTGTTGTGCTTACACACCACAGCCAAGTAATTCATGCCACTGAAATAATATACAATAATAAATGTCTACTTGCCCACAGCAATTTAAAAATACCTGAACGGATAATGGCAAATGTAATACTGCTTATGTAGATTCATGGAGGTAAATGATCTTGAAACACATCTAGAAGTGGGGATTTCGATGGCCTACAAAATGATCAGGAGCAATGATGAGACATCATCAAGAAATCAGTGCACTATAACATTCGCCTATTGCTAAACTGACTGTTTCATAATCATTTGGTTGCTAGTAATAAGAAAGCCAAAATTCCCCTTCTCATATATTTTCTGCTCTTCTTCTTGGGCTTTTTCATTCACTAAGGTGGATGGCCCAGCATTGGCACATGTGCAGTTCCAAGCCCACATCAGGTGGCCTTCCTGCTACTTGTGGGTACAGGGTTGGCTTGCCTTTTTCTTGCTCTGTTACTTAGTGCAGTACAGAACTCTTGACATTGTTCACTGCTCACCAACACCCCCACATAACCTAGTCCCATGTCCACAGCAATCAAGTCTCCATGCCTAACTCATCCACAACACCTGACAGTTATCTTGTGGTTCTCTTAGCTGCCCCTGAGCACCTGGTGGAAGAGATAAGGAGAGATGGAGCAGATGAGGAGGCCACATCTCTTGGCAAGGTATGACTATGGTTTTTGGTCAGAAATGTCATTTGTATATAATCACTACTCTTATTTATTTGAAAGGCAGAGTTACACTGAGAGAGGGAAGGGAGTGAAAGATCTTCCATCTAGTAGTTCACTCCCCAGATGCTTGCAAAGGGCAGGATGGTCCAGCCCAAAGTCAGGAGTCCAGTGCTCTATCCAGACCTCCCACAGGGGTTACATGGGCCCAAGTATTTGGGCCATTCTCCACTGCCTTCCCAGGCACAATAGCATGGCATCATATTGGAAACCCAGCCACCAGGACTCAAACTGGCACTTCAATATGGATTGTTGGCAGTGCAGGCAGCAGTTCAGTTCACTGTGACACAGCAATGGGCCCAGTCAATGTTTTTTTTCAAATATAAAAATCTGAACACATACATTGCAGATGCCTTCCACAATTTATTTGTTGGGGGAACGTCCAGTGCATGTCTATTATAAAGTGATATATGTCTCAAGAGAGTCCATTAAATGACAGCAACAGTTACAAGTTATGTGGTTATCGGGCATTTTCCACAATAGCTGTTTTGCATATGTTAAATTTTTCACTTATTTATTTTAAAGAATTATTCTTTATTTGAAAGGCAGAAAGACAGAGAGACAGTGAAAGATCTTAAATCCTCTGGTTAACTTCCTAAATGGCTATAATAGCCGGGCTGGACCATGTGGAAGCCAGGAGCCAGGAACTCCATCTGGGTCTCCCACGGGTTGGTGTGGATTCAAATACTTGGGCCATCCAGGTACATGAGCAGGGAACTGGCAGCATCAGGGCTTATTTTCTGTGAAAAGCTCACATCTTGCACACAAGTGTCATCTATGCTTTATTTGGGGGCAATTGCCTTATGTATGGTATACCATCAAGTTTCCCAAAGTCAGCAACAGAAGAGACCTATGCAAACAGTATCTGCTCTTAGAGTGATTTCCTTTCTTTGTCTGCAGGTGGACTCAAGATCCAGTGAAAATTGTAAGTATTCTAGAATGCCTCAGTTGCTGAAGAACAGCTGAAGCGATGAGAAAGTGGGATTTTCCTCCTGTATTCTTCTGGACATCCAACCTGATTCCAGCTTCCTGGTGGATTAAAAAGATTGGGGGGTGTGGTGAAAGAAAAAGATAGACTAGTCCATATCTACAGGAATCTAAGATAGGCCCTGGAAGTGTCTATGTCATTCAGATGGAGTGGGTATCTTTGCATCAGTATGGTGAGCTTTTTATGAGTGAGTGTGTATGTCATTTAAAGTGCTTGCATGTGTATATGTGTACATATTTGCAAGGAAAATGTGTTCCCAAATGCACAACTGAAGGTTCAATTCTAAAAAACAAAAAGAACCTGATCACCCTCTGCACATTATGTAAGTGAGCTAATTCAACCCTTGCCCCACAAGTGTCTGAAGGGTAGGTTACAATTCCATGGCATGCATATATATCTATATATCTATATATCTATATATATATAGATATATAGATATATATATATATATAGATATATATATATATATAGAGAGAGAGAGAGAGAGAGCGAGCGCTGGAAAATAACATGATTTGATCATCACACACTGTCTGCATACAATGAATTCTTATGCTACAATCCATAACTATATACCATTATAGTAATAAAAACAATGAGGTCAGGAGAAAAGTTTCAACATAATGACTGGTGCTCATTTTTAAATGGTAGAATTTCAGCATTTGAAAATCTTCTTTACTGACTTGTGCTGATACCTAGGGATTGGTAATAAATGAACATGATGCTTTGCCTACAACTGAGTCCTTCTCCCACTAAAGGTCGCTTTTAATTAAGTTCAGAAGCTCATAGAGGAATGACATACTGAAATAAAATAAACAGATGTCGATCCCTGAGTAGAAGTGACCTTGGGAGACCAACAGTAGCAGTTTAGCTTGGCTTCTCAATGGGCAGGAGTCATCCTAGAACTCTTACTGAAACATAGCAACCATGGTGATATTTACCCCAAATAGTTTCAATGAATAAAGCTGCCTTGAGCTCAAAAGCTTAAGGCTCTGTTTCTCATGTCTTTCACATTCTTTTCCTTCACCTTAACCATCACCCCATGCCCATGTCCACCAATGCTCCCTGATGCACCAATATATTGAGTCACCATATGTCCTTTTAGTGCCCCTTGAGGATGCATGGGAGGAGCTTCCTGGTGACACGAAGGATAAAGAAACTCCAGAGTATACTGAGGTAAGGTCACCTGCCTTCCACTAAAATAGAAACCCTCCTTCCTTGGCTTCTTTCTTTCTCAATCATATAAAGAGGAGCAAAATCTGAATTTGGAAAGGGTCTATGGTATACCCTGTGCCCAGTGAGGGTAACTGAAAGGGAGAGTTTACACAAACAGAAAGCTGACTCTGGACACAGTGAAAAAAAATTACTGCCAGGGCTGGACCATAGCAAACTTCTCTCAGCAGGATTTACTTATCCTTCAAAATAATTTATAATTTCCAAACAAAGTAGACTGGAAAGACACGTCCCCCTGAAGAGCTCATGTCTGTTGGCATGAGTATCACTGCTCTGCTCATGTCTTTGGATTCCCTCTATATGACCACTCTCTCATACATGGTTTCCCAACATTACCAAGGGAATTAAAGAAATGTGCAAAGGGCAAACAAACCTGATCCTCATGGTGCCATTTTCTAATTACAGGTGATCTCAATAAGAACAGCAAGTGGTATGTATTCTGGAATCACTTACTCACTGTAGTATGAATAGTCCTCATTATAGCACAGATGGGACTATCTTGGGGGCTTTAGTGTGGAAGGGCACCTGATGCCCAATTCCTGCTATATTAGAGGACTGGAGTCTAGTAATTTCCTGATGAATGGTAATGATCATTTACTGGTGTCCCAGGAAGATACTGGCTTGTGCATCGGAGTGGTAATTTTCTATGTGGGTATCCCTGTGACATAATTCTGAGTGTATGACTTTGGAAGTTTGTGTGTATTACCCTAGTTATGTTCCTCTGAAGTCATTATCAATATCTCAATAAAATAGCAATCATATAGGTATTGCTGCATGGTTACAGGAACATGTATATAAACAAGAGTGGAACTGTACACTTCACTGGGTGCCAGAGCCACCGGAAGCCAGGAGTGAAATGGGCACTGCCTTGAAGTAGCATCTGTTGCCGCTTGACTATTGTGTGATAATTAGACTTGGCGTTGACCCATCACCACTTTATTGTATACCTCAGATTCGTAGTCCCTTAAATGCCTAATAGATCTTGGTCATTCACATCAGTTTATCTAGGAAAACATCCCAGCAAACCCAGAGCAATGTTCACCTAGCTGTATAAGGTCAAAACAATGTTTCAGAAGCACAGGGAATATATCAGCAGCACCATGAGGCAATAATAAATCTCACTCCTCAGGAGGCCTCTTGCCTTGTGCCACTAGCTTGTTCAGCATATTTCCCTCTTCACACTTCCCTGTTCATGATTCTTCTCTGGGAAAGATGTCCTCTGAATTTATCTGTACAACCCACAGTTCTGGTAGAAATATGGGAAAGAGGAGCCATCAGATAAATGTGGAGGAATTCTGAGACCTAACATCGCCTTTCAATTCATGCTGCTAATATGTCATCCATTAGCCTAACCATGGTATCTGTGTGCTATGTAAGAAATGTGGCAAAATGCAGAGACAATTGAGTTGGGGTTAAGATTTGACTGCCAAAGGGAACTCTTGGCTTCCTTTTCAGAGGGCCCTTGGGTGGCTGTGCACTGCTAGGTGGGAAAATGTCAACTCAGTCCTGGCTCTGAAGGACCCCACAATATTCCTTCTGAGACTCCCAGTGGAAATTAGTTCCAGATTTCTTCAGAAGGCATTTCCAAGGAAAGAATTCAAGGTTGTTGTATGAGGTCCATATGAACACAAAAGGAAACAAAGGATGCTGTGGGATTCCTTTGGGAGAATGCTTTCTGGGGAACAGCATTCCATTTTCATAGAATTAGATAGTCTCTGTCAAGATGTTTCCCACAAAGTACTGAGACTGCTTCTCTGACAAATATTTACTAGTGTAACCCACAGATTATCTACCCCAACAATATTTACTTATAATCTTTCATCTCTAGATCACTGTGCCCCCATGGTTCTGACACTGCTGGGAGGGCTAAAAAGAAAAAAAAAATCACTGTGGCCAACAGAAAGTCTATGATGCATTGGAGGAAGCTTCCCCATGTGCTCTATGAAAAAGTGCAGAGCACAGCCTTGGCTGGTCCCTGGCAGAGGGCAAGTTTAGAGGCAGAAGGAAGATACTAGGACATTCACGCCGTGGCAGGCAGCAGGGATCCCATGATTTAAGGACCAGGAGAATCAATTCAGCAGCATTACTTGGGAAAATATAAGGAAGAGGATTTCCCCATTCTGAGTGAAAATGAGCAGGACACATCCTTGATGCTAGCTTGAGCACTGTCCAGATGTCTTCTTAATGACCTGGTAAGAGGAGGTCCTTCCAATGTCAGTGTCTTCCATCTTCATTTCATGATGGAAAAGACACACAGAGAACTTGCTGAGGGTAAGATAATAGGAGGCATGTCTCTACTTCTCTGCCCCAGAAGGGCAGGGTATGACTCAGCAGAGATGGATTTCAGGTTCAGGCCAGATAAAGAGAGGATCCCAGGTCTGATCCTTTGAGTCCTGAACAGAGAACAGGATTTTGGAAATCACCTCACAATTATTGTCCATGCAGAAACATAGAATCTGGAGGGTCCATCCCACATCAGGGCCATCACAGCTGCAGCACACTACAGTAAGAGGACAGGTGGGGAGGGGCATGGGCACCAGCACAGGGCAAGCTCAGCACAGTGATAGGGTTTATGTGCCTTTGCTGCTCCTCTGTAATTTAGAAGCACTGGAAAGTCCTAGACTTCCCCAGGCCAAAATCCATCTGTGTTCTTCTAATCTTGTGTACAGGAAGCCTGGCCAGGGCTGGTCTGTCTTCCTCAGACATTGCTATCAGACGTCCTGGCTCTTGGCTGTCCTGCTAGGGACCCATAGGCAGACTGAGGAATATATCCCTGGCCTGGGATCGAGCACTGGGATGGAAAGTTTTACTCCTCACTTTGCAGACACTGTTGGACTATGCACCAGTCCAATTACCTACCCAGGCTCTGACCCAAGTCAGGCACAACCAGAATGAGCTACTGAAAAAAGTGTTCTTCCTGCACAATTTGTTCCAGCTGCTCACAGAATGTTCTCTCTTATCCTGGGACAGGCCCATTCTCCAGCTCATACAACTCAGAGCATGCACATCATAGCTGGGATTTGGGGTTTTCAGATGCAGGATAGAGGTATCATCTTTCAGTGTATTAGGGAAAGTGAGATGTTGAGAAGTGGTGCCTTCAGCTCCTCTCCCTCACTGGAAGACTTGAAGCTGTGGTCAATGTCTGCCTAAAGGTCAGGTCCACAGAGCCAAAGAAGGGTCAGAGGAAGGGGCAGGTTCATGTTGAGCAGTCCAGAATGTGCTCAGGTTGAGGGGAGGAATAGGAAAGACTCTCTGTAAACATTTATTGTCTGTGTTGTGTCTCTTAAGATTGGGTCTTGCAGAGCATTTCTGATTCCAACAGTGAGGATGAAGCCTCTTCAGGTAGGAGCAACACCCACAAATCCCAGAGAGTCAAATTAGGGGAACGATTGGATTATCTGCTGCTTTGGACTCCTTAGAGGACATATTAACTCAAGAGGAAAAAAAGGCATTGTATGTAGACATCTGATTTGTTATTTTTATATTACTTGTGGAGTAGGAAGACATTTTATGCCCATGAGATTGGAGCAAGCTGAATTTTTAACAATCATTTCTTGCTTGACTATTTAAATGTTCACACTTGCTCTAATACTGACCATCCCGGGCTTTACCATTGCAAAGATCAAATCCCCTGCATTGTGATAAGATAGCACTGCCTGCATATAGAGTACAAGAGATGTTTGAGTTGTGTGTTGACCATTGTGTTAGTCCATTTTAGGTTGCAACATAATACCTAAGATTCTCTAATGAATTAGAAACAGAAATTTCTTTCTTATCAAGGTTGGCAGGTCAAAGACCAAGATGTTACCATTGTGTCTGAGGAAGGGCTCTCTGTTGCATCCTCAGCTCACTTGGCAGAAGGCAGAAGGCCATGGAATACAGTGGGACACCATCTCTCACACACACTGGCCTGTACTCACACAGTCCTTGTAGCAAGTGCCAGGTGACAGTGAATAGTGGACCCTCCCCCTCTGTACAGCCAGTAGATAGAACAATTCTTGTGTGCTCTATCCTCACTGCCTACTTCCAGTTTACAATCCCAGGCTCTCTCACTCCCAGGGTTGGCCAAGTTAAAGAATACTTCCTCTGAGTTGACTGGGGAGGCCCCTGCAACTTAGAATTGTGAGGGCAAAGCATTAGTCTGAGTTCATCTTGGCTTCTCCATCTCGCCCAAGTCTGGAGTAGGCTTTGTGACAGGCCATTATCCAGTTGCTACTGGAGATACTGCATAGCTGTACAGGCTTCCCAGAGGATGTGTCTTAGGGGATTCTGGACTGGAAGTACACACTGGCCCTCATGGTTCTGCTGACCTCATCCCTTGGAATGTACTGGTCTCAGTGGATGGTCTCTCGGCACCAGGGCTGTGTCACTTTTCCCCTCAGATGCACTGCTCCAAACACACCAAACTGCCTTGTTCACCTTCTAGTCATACCCAGCAGATTCCCTGTCCTCAGGCATGCCAGGTGTCCTACTTCCCAGTCCATCCAGTGCTCAGTGAAAACTCTAGAAAGTCCCATTTATAGATATGGCCAAGAATACACCTGCTATGGAGCCTCTGTTGCTTCCTTGGCAGACTACCAGAATTTGAACAAATTAAATTTCCACTCCTTATTGGGGCATCTTTTCAAATGGGTCAGGTAACATGGTATTGCACTGATGATTAAATATTTCCAAACTCCACAAGGTTAACCCAGATATATGGTATGGGTGCTTGTTACCTTCCCTGGGCCCACCAGGTGACCATGGCACTCACTCCCCATATAAACAGTGGTCTCTACGTATATTGCTGTGCATGGTAATAGATTTTTAAAAGATTTGTTTATCTGAAAGGCAGAATTACAGACCGGGGGGCAAAAATAGATCTTCCATCCAATATTTAAGTCCCTACATGACCTCAGTGACCAGGTTGGGCCAGGCCAAACTAGGATCCTGAAACTCTATCACAGTCTCCCAAACAGCGGGCAGGGTTCCAAGCATGAGCTTGCTTTCCAAGGTATATTAGCAGGGAACTGTATCAGAAGTTGAGAACCAGGGACACCAACCAGTGATCCTACGGGACAGTCACCATAGGTGACACTTTAACCTGCTGTACCACAATGCCAGCCTCAGGTGGCAGTATATCATTATCTTGGGCTCCACAGCTCCCATCGCAGACAATAATATGATTGGTGGAGGTTGACCAGGACAAAGGGAATGGGCAATAATTATGAGACAAAATTGAGGAAGGGAAACATGAAAGATGGAAAACAATGTGTTACACAGGTTGACACAGGGACCATGGCTACCCAAGGGAGGAACAAGGTGACACTTCCTAGCCACTTTTATGGGAATATGAGGGCTGAAAGAAGAGGTCAAAGTTCAGAGATCCTCTCATTACAAAGATGAAGCCACCCAAGCCCTGCAACAGGGGTGTAGAGATGGAGCTCCAAAAGGGTCCCAAGGTTGGCCTACATCATCCAACCAGCAGCAGGGGTCCAAGTCCTCACCTCAAGTCTAACTCTTCCCTTTCCTTCTCTCTGGCAACCTCATCACTCCCTGCTCCTGTGCAATCAGAAGGTTACAAGGCAGCATCCGAACTTTCTCTTGGGAGCAGCGATCTGGGGGTAAGTTATTTCCACATTCATTGCTTTCTGATTCTTTGGCTTTCTTGCTCAAAAGTTCCTATTCCTGCTTCTCCCTCTTTCCCTCTTCAACAGAGTTGATGATTCTCATCCTGAAAGATCTGGAGTCATCCAGGCGATTGATATAATAGCAGTGTGGATGCTGATCCAATCTCTCTATAGCCCCACTCTCTCATTTGATCAGCCTTGTCATCACTCCTGCCCCCAGACTGCCCTATGAAATGTTGCTGAGCAACCTGGCTGGCCCACACAGGGAACTGGCCCGGGGAAAGGGAAGCTGGGTCCCAATCTTGGTGGGAGGGATGACTCCAGGGAAGTCTGAACCTGTCCTTAGTGTCCACCAAGACAGGTCAGACAGGTCTTTTCCTGCAATGCCTGCTTCAGGAAATTCATTCTGGTCTCCTTCCAGCTGTCCACATGTTCCCTTGATGTTAACTATAGTCAAAGCCTTCAGGACATGGAGGAGCTAGACAAAGAAGCACAGGAACTGTGAGTCTGAAGCAAGTAGACGGGGGTCAGGGAAATCAGGGCATAGACTCCATTGCTTCACATTCTTTGTGACACCTCAGGGATGCCAACAAAACGGAGCCCAGAAGTGAAGAGGCTGCCATCGAGCCTGACCTGGAGAGTGGAGATGAGTGGATTTTCAGGATCCACACAGGTTAGTGAAGAATGTATCCTGAGGTGGTCCCATGGAGCACATCCCCATTCCATGAAAGCTCCTAGAGCTGCTAGGAGGAGTTTTGCTTTCATCTGAAGGGAAGGCTGGAGGTGCTAGCAGGATTGGCAGGCATATGACTTTGGAGTGGGCTGTTAGTTGTGTTGTTTCTGGGAAGAGACACCATAGCTGTTGAACATCTCCCTCGACAACGTGCATCCCTACCTGCCCATCCTGAAGTCAACAAGGAGCCTCACTGGTGTCGGGAGACACAGGGGTTTGCCCCTGACCACATCCAACTCAGGATGATTAGGAAGAGGCAAGACAGAAAGAGGAAACTTTGAGTGCCTTCTCACACCAGGAAGAGAGCCCAGTACACCCATCTTTGTATCTTTGTGGCTACCCATCCCATCCTGACATCACATAAGAGCTCACACAAGGATAGAGGCTTTTTTTTTTTTGACAGGTAGAGTGGACAGTGAGAGAGAGAGACAGAGAGAAAGGTCTTCCTTTGCCGTTGGTTCACCCTCTAATGGCTGCCGCGGACAGCGCGCTGCAGCCGGCGCACCGCGCTCATCCGATGGCAGGAGCCAGGTGCTAGGTGCTTATCCTGGTCTCCCATGGGGTGCAGGGCCCAAGCACTTGGGCCATCCTCCACTGCACTCCTGGGCCACAGCAGAGGGCTGGCCTGGAAGAGGGGCAACCGGGACAGAATCCGGCACCCCGACCGGGACTAGAACCCGGTGTGCCGGCGCCGCGAGGCGGAGGATTAGCCTGTTGAGCCACGGTGCCGGCCTAGGATAGAGGCTTTTTAACATGCTGATTGTTTTATCTTTGTGGTTATAAAGTCTTCTATCTTCCTGGCAAACTTAACTGTCAGCAATTAAGGCAAAGCTCACTGAAGAGTGGCAGGAGCAGGGCGACAAGACCCCAGTGTGCTCATTTACACTGATTTTATACTTCAATTACAAGTACACTCTGGCTATACAACCCTTTCAAAAGAATGTCATCCATCACTTTCTCCATGCTGAAATATAATAAAGGAATAATGGTTGGGTTTTAATGCCAAAAAGTAATTCTTTGCCAATAAAATCTCCAAAATGACTTCTACATGGAGGATAGAAAGAAATTCTGCAAGATTAGGGAAGGAAACCAAAGAGCTCTGTGCAATTGTCCATAATTAACATGCAGGTCACAGGCCCTGGACATGTAGGGTAAGGACTGAAAAGGCAGGGTCAGGACTCCCATTCTGTGTCATATGACCTCCTGCTCCTCACAAAACCCAGGGGAGTGGGCCCTGGGTTTTTTATCCCAATGGCCCAGAGACCTAGCCTTTCCTGTACATCAGGTCCACTTCCAAAGTGGCCAGTGCCCTGAAGGATGCCCAGGTGAATGCTCAATGGGAATTCATAATTATAGGACATCCATACCCCAAACAAATGGGCCTCAGTGCAACATGGCCCTGACTGCTGTGGAGATCAGGACCTAAGGTTACCTCCAAGGGCTTTTGAGTACTGCACACCCATCCTGTTGTCCCTACCCCTACATCTTCCTTGTTCCCCCCACTGATTCCTGCACTGTGTCATCTCTGCAGACATTTTTAGCTCCTTGGATGATTTCAGTGTGGAGTACTGGGACGCAGAGGAGCTGGAGTTTCCCAAGCCATCGGAAACTTGAACCATACAGGAGGAGACAACTTCAGAAACATCACTCCTCACCACTCCTCTGCTTGATTTGACATTAAATTCTTGTCACCCAGTACTAGTGATTTTCACATGCTTTTATGTCAAAGAAAATCCATTATAAGAAAACACCTTTAGCAAATGTAGAACTTAAAATGATCAGAGAGCAGTCACCCTAGTGAATACCACCACCATCAATGCCTCAAGAGGAATCTTGTTTGGTCTTCACTGAAGAAAGTCACTGCCAGGTTAGCTGTTTCAATCTGTCCTTACAGTAATGACTTTCTAGGCATTTTGTCTCACATCAGTTCCTTCCTCTGGAAGGGATCATGGGGTCCATCTCAGTTCAAGATCTCACACAAAGATTTGGATTCCAATGTATTTTTTACCTCATGTCAGCTTGCATGGTACATAGTTCCTGGCTTGTCCTTTTCTTCTTGAGCATCTTAAATATATTCTTTTCCTTCCTAACCCAGACGAGCTGGATCATTTTCATTCCCTTCTATGTTACTCATCTGTGTATTCTAGATGCCTGAGTACTTTTCACACAATTCCCAGATTTTACTACAATCAAAATGGCTTCAATCACTCAAAGTATGACCCAGTATTCTGTGAAGAAGAACTTTGAGACCATATTGTCATTTTCTGAAATAGTTGAATTAAAATTATTAGCTTTAGATCATTGCATTGGTTTACCTCTTCCAGGAATCTCATTCATACATATGCCTGTATTCAACTTCTGCTATTCCTCTCTCATCTTCTGAAATCAAGCTCCTGTGTCTTGAAAGGCACCATCTGTCTCTGTGCTTCTTCTGGTTTGCATTTCATGGGTGATGTTATTTTTTCTTGTTTTCCTTCTTCTTTCCTGAGTTCCATTCATTTCTGAGTTTCCCTGATTCTTATGAATGATCTCTTTCCATCATTGGTATCATTGTCTGAATGATTTTTCCCTCATCCTGAAAACTACCCTGCTCAGAACACAAATTACACAAAGATGGAAGTATTTTCATGCATCAGAGAGTCCTTTCTCTCTTTTATTTGATTCTTCCCTCTAGTACTTTTCTATGAGGATGGGCATGTTGCCACCAAGATTATGGTTTTGTTTCATTTAATAGAAAATTTGATTTTTGGTAATTCTGAATGAGGAATATGATTCAGAATTGTCTTACTTCAAATAGTTTCTCAAAGATGTTATTCTACAAGCTGAAAAATATGACACCTAATTTCTTGGCTCTGTTATTTTATGATTATTTCATGTACATTTCCCCTCTGAAAACCCCTGTTTCAACTTAACCTGATTATTTGTACTTTATAGAAAGGCCTGATATATAAGGGAAAATGTCCCCTAACTTTGTGAATCTCGATTTATTCCCTTTACATGGAGGGTCAGTATTAGAATCTCTGAGATTATGGAGTTATTTTCAATCATGTCTACAGAATTATTTTCTCAGTGTGACTGGTTAGCCTTTTTTTATGGGTCACCATTTCATTCATGGGATCATTAAGTTTTAGATTCTTCTGATTTCTTTGAATTATAAAATTTAGGAGTTTTTTTTCCTTATTTAAATTTGTGTCATTTGAGTTTAGAACTAAAAACTTCCACTTTACTTTAACATCAATCTTATTTCAGCAAATCTGATTTCAGACACCAAATTTTTTTTAGTTAATTAGTGATTGCTATGCATTTGAATCCCTTAGACTATCAAACAGGTACACATAAGTTCAAGTTCACCTAGGCCCACAACTCCAGCAGAAATAAGTTTTGCCAAATTCAAGCATATACATCAGGCTTACCATGAACTCTTGTGTTTGAAACAGAATTGACCAGGATCACCCTTATTGATTCCTCCTTTGTTGTCTTTAAATGCATTATCTTGGAAATAAACTCTCAAAACAAAAGTGTTCTTTGAAATTTCTGTGCTGATGTAAAAAATTTCATGTGCCGGAATAAAAACCTGTCATGCATAAAATATCATAAATCCAATTCTTGAGCAATTAAAGATGCACAAACATACACGCGCGCGCGCACGCACACACACACACACACACAGAGAGAGAGAGAGAGAGAGAGAGAGAGAGAGAAACTGAGAAACTACATACTGGGTGGCTTGGGCAATACAATGTTGATCTTATAGTCACATACCAGGAGTTCATGAATGATCTTCTGGCTTCCTGTAGCCTGGGGATGTTTTACTGCTATCTATGTATACCCCATGGTGAAATGGTTGAGCCAGGCCCACAGTTGCATCATTATTTTCAAGGTTTATTTATTTATTTGAAAGGCAGAATTAGAGAGAGAGAGAGAGAGAAAGAGAGAGAGAGAGAAATCCCAACCACTGCTGGTTCATTCTCCAAATGGCCACAATAGCTGGGACTGGGACTGGGGCTGGGAAAGACAGAAGCCAGGAACTTCATCTGGATCTCCCACATGGGTGTAGGGGCCCAGGCAGTTGGGCCATCTTCCACTGCTTTCCCAGGTGCATTATCAAGGTTCTGAATCAGAGGTGGAGCAGCAGGTCATAAACTGGTGGCCATATGAGATACCAGTGTTGATGGTGGCAACATATCCTATGATGCCACAACATTGACCCTCAGAGCTGCATCTTAACCCCGCCTCCCCACAAATATACACACACATGGCATCCCTTGTTAGCAAAAGACAAGATTGATACCATACAGGCTCTTCAAGCTTCTGTTACCCTGCAAGCATGTAGGGGTGAACTGACCCCAAACATTCCAGGCACCAGTTGGCAAGATTCATGAATGACATGGTGTATAACCGTGACTCCAGAAACACAGGCATGGCATGCAGTGGAGGCACTGGGCTGGCATCCTGATACACTTGTGTATGATGCAGATAGTTCTGAGGCATCAGGTCCAGAAGTGATGATAAAACTGGATGGAACAAGAGCTACAATCTTAGACACAGTGAGCAGCAGTCCAGAGAAGTAACTTCCTTGGAAAACAGCTGAAAACCACTCATGTTAAGCCTCACATATGCTTGGAGGGGTATTATGGACCTTTGGCTGGTTTATTGGCTATTCTAAAAGGACATGTGGGAAACAACAAATCCCCACATCAGAGGCTGAGGATAAAGCATGAAAAAAAAAGGTAGAAGCACAAGAATGGGTCTAATAAAGGACGTTCTGTTGGTGAGTGGGTTATCTCCCTTGTTGGAGGGCACAGGGATGTGAACTATCTATGCATAATCTAAGATCAGGAGATAAGGACAGATTGAGCATCGAGATCAGCCATGAGCCCCTGGACCTTATTTCAACAAGATTTCAGGATGACTACTGGTTCATCAATGGGAATTTCAGTCCTGCAAGGGATACATAGCAAAAGTAATCCTCTTGGACACATTCCTCCCTTGATGTATATAAGGAACTGTGTGAAAATACTGAATGAATATTTAAAGGCATGTATATAACTTCATAAATACCTCTATGCTTTGAAAAACAATGTTGTGGGGCTGCGCTCTGGTGTAGTGGGTACTGTTGCCACCTATAGGGCTGGCATCCCATATGGGTGCCGGTTCAAGTCCTGGCTGCTCCACTTCTAATCCAGCTCCCTGTTACTTTGCCTGCTCCCAAGTGGCTGGGCCCCTGCACCCTCATGGGAGACCTGGATGAAACTCCTGGCTTCTACCTGACCCAGCCCTGGGTGTTGCAGCCACCTGGGGAGTAAAACAGCAGATAAATATCTCCCTCTATCCTCTACCCTCTACCTCTCCTTCTCTGTAGCACTGCCTTTCAAATATATAAACCTTTTTTAAAAGAGAAAAAAGATAAAGTTGTTTCTTACTTGTAAAGCACTATCTTTCCTTCCAGGATGTTTCCCTCTCAAAGGAAGGAGGAAGTCAGGACTACCTTTAATTTACAAATGTGTACACCACAAACACATAAAAATATATGTATCCTAGAAATAAATCCCAATAGAAACCAATCCATAATACCCAGGTACATGACTTTCACAATACGGTGGACATACACAACTAATACACAGCCCTCAAGGATTTCATACAAAATCAGACACAGACACACTCAAGCTCTTCACATAGGGGCCACTGAGCCCTCCTCTTCTGTTCTGGAAAGCATGGGGGTCAGAAACACCTGGAAAGACCCTTTGCTGATATTTCCATTCACAAGGGATGTCACCAATCACCATGGGCATGTCGGTGCATCAACATCAGTGGAGAATTAGCCTCTCTTTCCTAAGGAACCATGGCCACTCATTTTTAGAAGGAATACCCACAGTTTGAAAAACTCATGGTACTCAAAGACTTTGGGGTCAACAAAGGTAGGTGAAGGCTTGCCTCTATCCCCAATGTGTCTACTCATTTAGTGCTTCTGGTGAGATTATCTTGTAGGTAGTATACCTAGGCACCAGGTAAGAGAGCACAAAGCTGGAGCGATGGTCCTAACACAGGGAAACCAAAATGGGGTTCATTGGGGACTTCTCAGAGCTTAGCACATGGCACAGGCCTGAAGGCTACACACTCTGGGAAAGCCAGCTCTGGTCAAAGCAGCATGCCTAGACAGAATGCCCAGGAGAACTAAAGGGCCAGCTCACTGACTGTCTTGGAAACACCTGGAGTCCACATGCTATATGCCTCCCCCACCTTTGGAAAGGCACTCAGGATCCATGGCTGGTTACCACCCCTTTCTGACAATACTTCACATGAAATATACTCCTCACCAGGTCAGAGGCTGGATGTCTGGCCTGAAAGCCCTGGTGGAAGGTATAAGGAGAGTGTCTAATTTAGGGTCCACCAATCCTAGGCCAAGACACTTGGCAAAACTGTTGGAGGTGTGTGCACATGTAAATTACCCATGGACAAAGCCAGGAGTCAGGACCAAGGCCATGGGTCAACCCTAGTCCCCTGTTCATTAACCTTTCCTTGCTTCAACATTGACAGGTGGAAACTCACATCATGTCCACAACAAAAGTTAAAACTAGACAAATCCACATTATAGACACATCTGTAAATGTGTATACGTATTGAACAAACCTCTGAGGAAGAGTACATAATTGTGTATATATTCATATTTGTCTATAAAACACAGTCAATTGTTCCTTTAACTGTGGAGCTGTATGGGATGATATGACATTGCAGATGGGAAAAATATTTCTAGAACTGTAGACATTCAAAAATACATGCTAACATATATGTCTCCAAAATTAGAAACAGAAAAAGGAATCCAAGAGTCTTAAATCCACGTAATAAGACAATGTACAAATACAAATAACTACACACAAAATACTGGGGAACATAATCTGACACACATAGACACATGTACAGTGTATATAGACTATTTGTCCAAGAGGCATTGGGTCCTCTAAACCTCACTGGCAAGATTGGAGCATAAGTCACCTGGAAACCCCCCACTGCCAATTCCAGGGGCCCTTAGTGCATACCAATCACCAGGGCCTTTCCACCAAAATAGCCTTGACAACAGAAATCTGAATCTTATTGGGGAGATGGTCACTCTTTCCACCAATGAAGAACACATCCTTTGATTCAGCCATGAGCCTGAGTGACTCAGAGTCCAACAGAACTAAAGTTAGACCTCTCTGTGGAGAATTTCCCCACACAGAGAGCTATGTTCTGACTTAGAGCTAGTCCTTGTAGGCCTGAGCTCTGGTGACATAAGGCTGGTGGCACAGGTCTGCCATGTCATAGAGACCTGATGAAATCGTAGGACTTCCAAGGGTCTCCTTGGATATTTATGGCCCCCATGGCTTCCATTACAGGAAGGGAGATGGTCAGCCAAGGGCTCATACGACCTCAACCCCACCAGGGTTCCACACTTCTGGCCCATGATTTGCAGCTTCTGTTCTGTATGCTATTCATAGCTAAAATAGTGTTCTTGGAGAAATATACACTTTAAAATGTACATAAACATTGAACAAACTCCTAAAGATACATACTTAACTCTATTTGTACCACTCTATAAACATAGGAAATGGTTCCTTTACCTGTATAGTTGTATTCTTGCATCTAGGATGCTTCAACTCCCTAGGAGAAAAAAATACATTAGCACCATTATTTCTTTAAATGTATATAAACACAAATGCATACAAACATGTATACCACAGGAATAAGTAAAATAGGAAAACATCTGATTCCACATGCATGAGTAGAACAAGAACATGAATATATACAAATAACTTAGATATACAACATGGTAAAGCACACACAAACTGACACACACAAACACACACACACATTTACTTCCTTGGTCTAGTAGCCACTTGGCTGTCCACTCCAGTATAGGAAATCTTGAGGGCATACAAACCCAGGAAATCCCTTCACTGACATGTCCATGGGGCCTGGTAACACCAAGCCCAGGGACATGTCATTGAACAACCTATGGCAAATGTAGCTCATTGGGGAGCTGACTACTCTTTTCAAAGATGTCCACTAGGAGGAAAAGCCATCTTTTGGTTAAATCAAAGAGCGTAGAATCTCAAGTGCCAATGGGTCTGGCAGGAATGGACCTCTACCCTAAGAACATTCCCTCACATTGTGTTCTCACTTCACCATGGAGACAGTACACATAGAAATTATACAACAAGGCACCAGGATGGACAACCTTTCCAGTGTGGGACTTCAAGGAGGATATATGGAGAATTACAAACGCCAAGGAAAGCCTCAGACTCTGAACAAAATGCCTGATTACAGAGCTGGCTCTGCCTAGAACTCCTTTGTCCTAGAGAGGCCAATGTAGCTACCTGGAGGACTGGCTCACTGACTCACTGAGAAACAACTAGAAATCATGTATCTTAGGCTTCCCACATTGAAACCCTAGGACTCCCAGCACCAGCAGGATCCTGGCATTCTGGACTGGAGAAAGGTATTCAGGAGTAAAACAAAGCCTAGAGGACAAAAAGGAAATGGCAGATGACCATGACCACATGAAATTTAAACATAATACACAAGCAGCATTAAAATAGCCAATGCTATGAGGATCATCTTGTGAATGCGTGTAAGCAAAGGATGCTGTCTGCCCATTATGTGGTGCCCTAGAAACAAAAGCGATTTCTGTGTTTCTTTAGAGAAAAGTTTAAAGAATACTAGTTTCAGCATAAACCTACTATAATAAGAAAATCTGAGAGGTGAGGTCTTCAGGCATTCAGTGGGAGCAGGCACCTTAAATAAATTCCAGTATGTTCATAAACACAATACTCTGGATCTGTAGTTCATTTGTGTTTTAATGAGTAAATCATGGGTGATGAACATGGAAAAAGCAAGTTACATAATTTCCCCTGATTTAAAAATGGTACGCACATTTATTTTTTAAAAAGTCACATGTGGACAAGCAAAGACACTGAAGTAACTGAAGCAATTTCAAGAAATAGGAATTAAGTGCCTTTCATGCCAACACTTTCTATTGACTAATAAAGCCCACATAGTATTCTCAAAAGGATAGACACATTGGTCAATGCAGAACAGACACTCAACAAGTATGACCATACATTTCACTTATAATCTACACACATAACCACAAACCAGTACTGAGGATGGCGTATCTCCAAAGTCACATAGGATGTGCAAGACCACCACAATTCAAAACTACTTTTAAAGAACATATACATGTGGCAAAATATACCTTATTCCACTACAAACATATGAAAATATAAACACTAAATGCCATCTATGTCATGTCTTCACACTTGACTCAATCAAATACACCCACACTGTCCAAATTTACAATGCCTGGAGCCCCAGATATAACATTTCCTCAAGTAAATAATCTGCTTTGTTTCATTACTCCCATCATTTTCATTACAACATGTTTTTTCTATAGTAGAAGCTGGTGTGGGAAAAGGATAGACAGTTTAGCCACCTGAAGCCAATAATCTAGCACATGTAGGACCTTCGGTAGATTTACTATTTTTGCACTTCACCTGCAAGTGCCTTATCAATTTTTGGAGCCACTAATTTCATCATAACAGTTAGCATTAAATCACTTACTATATCCAAATACCAAGCACCACTATTGGTATGATCACTATTATTTATAGTTATAATCTTCCTGGGACTGGAATTGTGGCACAGCAGCTTAAAGCTCCAGTCTGAAGAACTGGCATACCATATGGGCACTGGTTTGAGTCCCAGTTTCTCCACTTCCAATCCAACTCCCTTTAATGCATCTAGGAAGGCAGAAGAGGATGACTCAAGTCCTTGGGCCCCGTACCCACATGGGAGACCCAGAAGAAGTTCCTGGCTCTGGAATTTGGATCAGCTCAGCTCCAGTCATTGTGGCCTTTTGATGACTGAACCAAACGATGGAAGACTTCTCATTCCCTCAGTCTCTACTTTCTCTGTAACTCTGCCTTTCAAATAAATAAAAAAAAATTTAAAAAAGAAAGAAAGAATTGGCACTGTGGCAAGTGGGCAAAGTCACCGCCTGCAGTTCCAGCATCTCATATGGGCACCAGTTTGAGTCCCAGCTGTTCCACTTATGATCCAGTTCTAAGCTATGGCCTGGGAAGGCAATGAAAGATGGCCCAGGTCTTGGAATCTTTCACCTGCACTGAACACCCAGAAGAGGCTCCTGGCACTTGCTTTGGACTAGTGCAACTCCAACTTGGCCATTTGGAGAGTGAACAAGCAGATGGAAGACATTTTTTCTCTGTCTCTCCCTCTATCTATAACTCTGCCCTCAAATAAATAAAATATTTTAAAAACAAAATTCAAACAAACAAACAAAAAAAAACCCACAAAGGAACAACCGGAGCACCTTATAACCCTTCCTTGATAAAAAACATAAATAAAAATATTACATAACATTGTCATGGTTTATTTATAGATTTAAATCTTTCATATCCTATGGCATATCCATTTCAACTACCATTCCAAGATGCTACATCATCCATTATAGAAAAACAACTACATCCTCATAAATACACCCTAATAATTTTATTCTTAACTAGCTCTTGAATTCCTTACATTATTCTACCTATGTTAACAACCAAATTAACCCATAAAAGAACTACAGATGCCCAAGAAACAGATTTGTCTTTTATTATTTATATTTTATTATTCAAATATTAATTGCCCATTCATAATTACAAATTATATGCATAGGATAGATGAAACTAACAACCCCGCTTAACCATAAAAGATACAAGATACCAACAATACTGAAGCTCTGAATATACAGATATGAGGACTTAACCATGGGCTCTTTATATAATGCATAAAAGATTTGAAACCAGGAGAATTATTATTTCATACAGTAGGTAATAGAGTTGTCATACCTATAGAAATACCAATCCATATATTACTTTCATCTGAAGATGGCTTACACCCATAAGCTGACACACCATTTGATCTAAAAACAAATTCCATCCCAAGATGCTTGCATGAAGCAACCTTCACATCTACTCCACTTGGTCTACACTATGACAATGCTCTGACATGTGTGGGTCCATATCTCCACGTCTTCAAACCAGGACCACTAAAACACTTTGAAAACTAACAAATATCTGTGTTACATCTTTATGAATCTAAGTAACATCAATTTAATATTGAATGCAAAATATTTCTGTAATGAAATGCCACAATTAGACACACCAATATAATGAATTAGTATGATCTCAATCAAATTAACAGTATTTATTTATCCAACTAAAATTCTCTAAATACACCTAACCCACAAACCCACATCAAAATATATTGAATCACCAAAGATTAAATTGCATAAGAAACAAAATGAATAAAGGAATATTTACCTTTTTTGTTATCCCTACAATAACAGGATTACACACTGGAATTATCATCTTATCCCCTAACATTGTATTCCCATCTCCCATCTGCCCAGCCAGCAATCAATTCATCTACCTTCAGCAGTGATGGATACAACTCATTCTTAAATAACAATACACAGCACTGAAAGACAAACCAGGTCTCTAGAATAAATCTCATATTCTGTGGTTCAAAAAATAGACTAGGACAGTTACCTTGTACATGCTCACACACAACTTAATTACTTATTAGCTCTAGCTTTCACGCCTCAAGCAGAAGCAGTAATTACTGGCCTCTGCCCTAAAATAAAAGCATCATTAGCTATTTCCTCCCTCAAGATGCATCTGTCTCATTTATTTCTTTGATAGTAGGTATTGAAAGTATTTGCCTATTTATTAAGCATTAGCCCTAGCCATCCAATTAACATTGACAGTAAGAAGCAAAAATGTCCCTATATGATCTTCAACTATGACTACCAGAAGCCAATGTAGAGGCCTCTATTGCCAGGTCAATATTCTAGGAGGCTATGGCATAATATGAGTCACTACAATCTTAGATCCCTTAAACAGACTACCGAGCCTATTCACTTTTGAGGATCCCTATGAGGAAAATCATAGCAAGCTCCATCTCGCTCTGTCAAACACATCTAGAATCACTAATCACTTTTTCATTAGTGAGCCACATTAACATTGGTAATTGTGAGAGTTTTTATTCAAACATCAAGAAAATTTACAAGATCTACAGCTCTAACACTGGCCCATGGCCTAACAACATCAATATTATTTTGTCTTGCAAACTCTATCACCGGCAAACTTCACTCTTTGCCCAAGGACTACAAAACAATTTCACCTCTAGCAGCAGCATGATGAACCCTAAGAAACCTAACTCAGCCAGTCTCAGGGGCCAATCATTAATTTAATCAGGTGGCTGTTCACATAGTCATCATTCTCATCGTCCAAACTTACTACCATCCTAACAGAGACTAACTGGTGAATTAACACTGAACTCGACCTACCTACTAATCACAACACTACAAGGAAAATTTATATATCATATCAATAATATCCCTCTTTGATTCACATGAAATAACTCATTCTCCATCACCTTCTTCCCTACATCACCCAATCCTCAAATCATTTTAGGACACATACATTTTTTTTAAGATTTTATTTTATCTTATTTTATTTTTTGAGAGGTGGAGTTACAGACAGTGAGAGGAACAGAGAGAAACCAGCATCGTAACCTCCTGCCGAAATACTGGACCTGTACTGGGGGTAACTTAGGAATTTTCCATGCGGGATGTATATTTAAAAACACATAGAATACATAGGGGTCAATATGATCTGTGTTCTCAGGGATCGCTTGGGGGTCTTAGAATTTGACCTCCAGAGAGAGGGGAGGGCAGCTCGGATTTCTTATCCTGAAGTGAAAACTAGTAGGAAGCACAGCCCTAAAGCCTAGAAATAACACCAGACACACCCCAAGGAGAGCCCAGGATGGCGGGAGGATTTCCAGCACGGGGCGGGGATGGTGACCCCAACTCAACAGAAGTACGAGAACCAGTCGGGGACACCCCCCACCGCCATACAGGTGCTTCCTCTGGGGTCCACCTGACCACACCCGGTACCCTCAGTGCGCGCGCCCTGCAGGGACCGCCCGGACCCCGGGGCGGCCGCTCCGCTCCCTCCTCAGAGGCCGAGGCCGCCAGGCGCCATCTCCACAGGAGCCCTGCCGGGCCGGGGCTGCGCCGAGAGGAGCCACGCGGACGCCGGCACGACGCACGCACACACCACGGCTCCCGCTCCGGGACGGGGTCAGGGCCCGACGGCGCCGCTCCGGCCGCGGACACCGGGACTCGCCAGGCCTGAGGAGCCGGCGCCGCGCGGACGCGGGAAAGTTCCCGGCCTGGCCGCACCCGCGCCCTCACCTGGCGCACGACCGCGGGCCCGCCCTTCCTGCCGGCGACACCCGCTGCCGCTCGCCGCCTTGTCCGGGAATCAGGACTGGAGCCCTGGAAGGCCGTCAGGTAACCGCACAGCCCGGGACAGAAGGGCAGAGCGTGGGGCCTCGCGGAGAAAATGGCGGAGAGAGGAGCCCCTTTTATAGCCCTAGTAGTGGGGCGGGGACTCCTGGGACATAGACTCTGATTGGACAGCGAGCAAGGGCACCAACCAATCATAAAACGAATACTATAAAAAAGACAGCCAGGAACCAGGAAGCGTTTGGTGGTGCTCAGGCCGGGCCAGCGAAGCTGAAATGCAGTGTGGGACACAATGTCGTGATCGTTGAAGGTCTTGACCTTGATGGAATGTGAGGAGGGATGGGGGAGGGCGGCGAGCGTTACCCGCGGGCTCTGTCTTCCGTGGCTCTGGAGGATGAAACCACAGCGGGAAAGATGGCGCAGAGGGGAAATCAGAATTTGTCCTTTGGCCGAGTGACTGTCAGGGGTTCCATAAGGACCCAGGTTCTCGGGGCCAGCATCTGACACAGGATAACCCCATGCAAGGACGGAGGTCGGGAGGGCTGGCGGGGCTGAGCTGGGTGGAGTGGAGGAGGTGCCAAGAACCGACCACCCATCATTCGCAGCGCTGTGAGGGAGAGTGCAAAGAGGAGGGTGCGCTGGGGAGGGTGGGTTAGGACATCCTTTCTGTTCCTCACCAACAGTCCGGATCTTTGTGCAGGGAACCCAGGGGCCCTGGGGGCATTCAGACGACACAAAGCGGCTCACCTGTGCCTCTGCCCCTCACTAGAGGGAAGCAAGCACAGGAGTCAGCCTAAGGGCTCCTGGGGTGGCTCTGTGGGGTGGGCGTTGTAGATAAGGTGTAGGATACTGGAGACCAGGACTGACCCCGTGTGAGAGGGCACTGGTGATGCAGGGGAGGAAGGGCAGGCAGGCAAGGGTGGGGAGGGGGAGGGTCCTGGCCCAGGCGCAGGGTGGGTTCTTTTGGCGGAGAGGTGATGCTTGATACACAGACACGGGGTGTCCACATTGAGCTCAGCCCCGAGCTGCGAGACTTCTGAGCTGCTCTGTAATTCTGGAGAAGGAGATGCCCCAGCTCAGGCAGAGGGCAAACGGGTCATTTCAAGTTGTGATCCTGGAAGGGGGAGAGGCCAAGCACAGAGAACAAAGACAAAAATTCCTGATTGGTCACCGTCAGGACACTCAAGCTTCCTTTTACTACTTTGAACCTCAGGACTCCATCGCCCTCCCGACACTCTATCCTGCACCCAACAAATGAATGTCAGCTCTAACCCTTCGACAGGTACCCAGCCCCACCAGCCCCCAGCCCTGTCCTGTCCCTTCTGACACCTTCAAGCCCGGCCTCCGAGTCGCTCCTGCGGGATATAAAAACGGCCGCCAGGGGGCGCCCTGCACCCAGCGTGGAAGTCACCAGGCTGCTGTGGATCGCAGGTTGGCGAGGGGCGCACCTCCAGCAGGTCAGAAGCCCGGCCTTGTCGGGGTCCTGCCGGCTCCTTTCCACCTGAGCTACCTGGCAGCCTTAGGCAGGGCAGCGGTCTCCCGGGCAGCCGAAGGGGTCTCGGAAGCTCCGGGCACAGCCTGGCCCGCGCCACCTGGAGCAGCAGGCACTGTGAGGCTTCCTGTAGCAGTTGTGCCCCGGCCACTCCATGCACACACCTGCTGCCCAGGCTCCCGGGGATCCGGAATTCCCTGCGGCCAGAATCTCTGTGCCGCAGTCGGCCGTATGTGGGCACCTTCGTGGAGAGGACAGGTGTCCACGTGTCCATCACAGCAGATTCAGCAGCCGTGACGGAGACCAACAAGGATGCCGACCGGGTTACCTGTGTGCCCAGCGCAGATCTGTGTCTGGAACCTCTGCACCCCACAGTATTCATAGACACTGGAATAACTCGCTTACAACGTAATTGTGGATCAGGATTTTCATTATCATGTAATTATTATTTTCATTGTTTGCACACGTGCACACACACACTCACACCCCCACGCTAGCTGCCCCGCGTGCATTCGGCTCCAGGTCCATGCACCTGCTGCGCCTGTGGAGATCTCAGCAGAACAGAGGCGCTGCAGGAAACTGGAATAACCCACTGTCTCCTCACCAAGGCTTTGCGCGTCTCGCAGCCCCTCTCTCAGGTGGGCAGAGGGCATACGTCCACCACCGGGCCGGGCCAAGTGCGAACTTTGGGAGGGGCCCCGGGTGAAACCCCGCTTCCGCTTGCGGGTGGCCGACAACACCCCTGTGTCCACGTCGCGGCCCTTGCCCTGCTCCTGGGACAGGGACAGTGGAGGCCAACTCCATGCACGGGACCGCGAGGCTGCGACAGAACTCGCCCCCCCTCTGTCCCCCCGCTTCCAGGTCCGGCCCAGCCATGCGCAACTGAGGGCGCAGAACTGGAAACTTGTGGAGTCCGCCCACAGGCTCCCCATGCACACGCGCGGGAGCCCCCGTTAACCACCCTGGTCCCCTTCACACGGAGCCCGGCCGCTGCTTCCCCCAGGGGAGGGACTCGGAAATGCATGCGAACAGGTATGGAGCTCATTGTCTGGCATGGCCTTAGCGATCCTGTGGGCGCTGCCGGGCTCCTGGAACTGCTCCTGGGCACTGTGACCCCGGCCCAGTGTTCTCCAGATTCCGAGCTCCAGAACGAAAAAATAGAAACGTCTGCCAGGGGGGACCGACAGCCCCGCCAAGTTGGGGAGACCCCGACCCCAGGCGGGCGAGGGAGCCGCACTCCCGACCTGGGCCCATCTGCTCCACTCCACGCGACGGTTTCATCCCGGGTCGCCGAAGCTCCCTCCGACCCTGCCTTTCTAACAAATATTAATACAGAATTTTAAATACTGATAGAAACAAGCCTCACAAGAGATGCAATAGGCACAGCGAGGCGAATAGAGGGGGGGTCTGATGACCGGAAGTGATGTGGGGGCTCCAGGCAGCCCAGGACAGTCACACTAAACTCCATTTGTAGAAACTCTTGAGCTTTATTAAAAGGAAAATGTTAAGAAAGTTACCAGCAATACAAATCCATAAGTATTCCAATCAGAAAAGAGAATCCTGGGTTTTCAACACGAATTTTTCTTTTAAAGATTTATTTGAAAGGCAGACAAGAAGAGAGAGACTGAGACCTTCCATCTGTTGGTTTATTCCCTTTATAGCCACAACGCTGGCAGGAGCCAGGAGCCAGGAGCTTCTTCTGGGTCTCTCACGTGGGTGCAGGGGCCCAAGCCCTCGGACCATCCTCTGCTGCTCTCCCAGGCGTTTTAGCAGAAGCTGGATCAAAGTGGAGCAGCCGAGCCCTGATCCAGTGCTCACATGGAATGCAGGTGTCACCGTCGGTCCCTTTAGCCATGAATTTGTTGGCGCTCTCAAGCAGAACTGGGGCCCCCTGGCCTGGCTCAGCTCTGACCACACGCCCGGTGGGTGGAGAGGGGGGCGTTGGAAGGGCAGTGTCTGCTGCTTCTTCCCTGCACAGGAACCCGCGGTTCTCCCTTAAATGCCTGGCAATGCTGAGCCCAGGACAGTCAAAGCCAGGGGACCTTTGTCCTTTGACGAGGCCAAGGCAACTTCAGCTGGCTGACAAGGTCACAGCAGAAGGTCTGTCTCAGCAAGGCATGAGGAACAGCTGCGGTCCTCTTGGTGGTTTTAGGTTTGATGGGAACTACACTCTGCATAAGCAAACCGGAGCTTCCTGGTGGTCCTGCTAATGATTGCTGTATTCCTAATTTTACGGATGAGCACTTAGCCTCATAACCTCCAAAATGTTCATTGCCTTGTAGAATTTCAATCAAGGAGAATGTTAGTGTAGAAGAAAGGGTTAATGCCTTATGCAAGGTTGAGCTGTTTGTGGAAAGAATTAAAAGGCAACAGGCTCTCTGGTATATACTTCCCACTAGAATAAAGATAGATGTTAATAAAGCTTTAATTCACTATATGCTACAAATACTACAATGGTTAGGATGTCAAAACTGTAGAGTAGATCTAAGTAAACCTTTAAATAAGTGCAATAAAGAAATTTAAAAATTACAGAAAGAAATGCAAAGAAGGGATACATTTTTAAAATGGTATGCTTTGAACTTGGGGCTTCTAGTAAAGATTAGATTAGGAAGGTACTATTCTAGCTTATGTAGCCATTTTCTGCATAGTTTAGCAGCACTCAAGGCCTTGGCTTGTGTGGGCAGCCTGTTATTTTGCACCTGTCTGATTGTAACCCATGCTCTGAGTATGCCCTTGAAAATCAAAAAAATTGTAATTAGAAAAAATGGACAACAGACTTTTCATTGTAAGAAGAAAAAATCATTATGTGGCTTATAATATAAAAATAAAGTCTAGTGCTCAAGAGCCAGAGCCATGCCATTAACTTTGCTGTGAGTGTCTCATTTCTTCGAGCGCCGACACCTCTCATACCTTGGGGCCCCTGAACTGGCTGGAGCTGGTCTCCGGCAGTCCTTTCTGTCTCCGTGTGAGGTCAGCCCATGTGCTCCCCTTCCCTGGACACAGCTTTTGCCCGTGCAGAGCCAGAACCCGAGGGCTCTGGGAGGAGTCCTGGCTCCAGCCCATGCTTCCGTCTCTGACTCCTCGATTCCCTGCCTTCCGCATCCCTGGTCTAAAACTCACCATATCGTGCATCCGTCTGTGAGTGGGTCCGTGACAGTTCTTGCGGCCACAAAGAGGGAACAAAGTGAGAAAAAATATAAAGGATGCAAATGAAAATTCGGGAGGTGGAATGAAAGATGCTATCATGAGCATCAGGCAAACTCTAGAGCCAAGATCTAATGCGACACTAGGAAGAATTAAAATGTATGGAAAAACTTCACAACCAAAAATACAGAAACGTAGAGGAAGGTAATTGAGGCAAGAGAAAGAATGCCACAGAAGGGAGGAAGAGATGAGGATTCATCAACGTGAGATGGAAGAACAAATGAGACCCAAAGACCCCAAGAGAGGAAGTTACAGTCATATGGGCTAAATGGGCCCAAGAGAAAGAGACGTGAGAATGGCAGGTGGAGGAGCAATGGACAGCAGAAGTCCCAGAAATTCCCACCTCCAGGTGGTGGTGGCGGCGGCACAGGTGAGGAAGCTAATCCTGGAGTTCCCGCAGCACCATGAGTGGTTCCGTGATGGGAAGCGGCATGCGTACTGAACGCTTTGGGCAGGGAGGTGCGGGGCCTGTGGGTGGACAGGGTCCTAGAGGAATGGGTCCTGGAGTTCCAGCAGGATATGGTAGAGGGAGAGAAGAGTATGAAGACCCCAACAAAAAGCCCGATTTTAGATGTAACAGAGAGGCTTTCATTCCATTTGGTTTTGTCTTTCCTTGTTTAGATATCAATCTTTTAAATTCTTGCATTTTAGTAAAAAAATCTACCTTTTTATGGATGTTAGCAATTTATTGACCAAATATTTGTAAATGATCTGTTTGGGCAGGTAAAATTATTTAATGCAGTGTCTGAAACAGGAGAGTATTTATTCCCTTTTTATTCCCATTTTAATCTTTTTAACTGTATAATGTTCCTGAAGTTGTAGCAGTGTATGTGTGCCACTGAATTTCCAAAATGCACCAAGTTTTTTCCTGTGCTTCAAATAAATAAAAAATTAGTTATAATATTGACCTTCAACTTTTTCAAGTTTCTATGTACATTAGGCTAAAAGGTTCACTGGTGCTCCTGACCCCACCAGGTCCAGCCAGCGCCCCTTTCCCCGCCCTGAGGACCGAATTCGAGGCCGCCCATCCCCACAGCCCCGTTCTGAGGGAAGCCTGAGCCACTGTAGCCCCAGCTTCTCAGTAGCTCAGGCACAGCCCCCGGGTCCCCCCACTGTCCTCCCGCCCACAGGCCTCGTGCCTGGGAACTTTGCATGGTGGAGCCCTGCGCTAGGCCCTAGGGGGCGCCAGGCGGATGCACAGGTCCCTAACTGGGTGGGGCGATCAGAGCATCCGCCTGCGGGAGCAGGCAGCAGAACCAGCACCCTTCGGGGGCGGGGCAGAAGCGTCGGGGGGGGGGGGCTGGAACCATCAGGGGCGTGTCTTGAGCCTTCCAGGGCGGGACTGGAACCCCTGGGGGCGGGGCCGGAACACCTCGGGGTGGAGCCCTACCCTAGCACACACCTGCCTGCAGTCGCTCCAGCTGGTCCGCGTACTGGGAGGCCGCCAGCGCTCCTGTGGAACACGTCCAGGGCCACCCCGCAGCTGTCCCGCACCTCGCGCTCCGGTTCTGCCTCGTGGGCCCGCAGCGCCGCCAGGCAGGCGGGCTGGGCGATGGCGCCCAGGGCCTCGGCGCACTCGTGCCGCCCAGTGGGGCTCTCGGCCCAGCGCGCCAGGGCGGCCGCTCATGCTGCAGCTGGTCCAGCACGTAACCCACCTCGTGGCGGACAGGGCGCGGCCTCCTCGCCGCTGGCTCTGAGCAGGGCGAACCGGGCGCGGTAGCGGTCGAAGGGCGGCCAGGCCTCGTCCAGCAGCACCTCTCGCAGCCCCCAGGTCGCGCTCCTCACTGGGCAGCCCGGGTCCACAGAGGTAGAGCCTGGCCGCAGGCTCCGCGCCGCGCTGCGGCCTCTGCAGACGCCCACGGCCAGCTGGCCCGTCTTGGCCACTTCGGTCACGGGTCCGTGGAATTCTGCTTCAGGAGCTCCGGGACCTTGGGGTCCCCGAGGGCCCCCAGGGCCTCCCTGCAAAGAAGGGCCCGGAGCTCGCGGGGCCAGAAGCTGAGGGCTCACATGATTCACTGCAAGCCTGAGAGCATCTAGGCCTTTGAATGGCACCCGCGGTTTCTGGGAAATACACATCCCTGCTCCTTGTTTAAAAAGAAGACGCAGACACGAACACTGAAGGAGCTTCCTGCGTTGTCTGGTGTTAGGGAAGCAAACTTTGGTGCTAAGTATTTTTAAATGGCTATGAAAGCAACACTGAATGGTGAGTCTTTTCATCAGGGATATGCAGTTAAGACTGGAATGAGTGTATGGCTGCTGGTAGAGGGAGAAACTGGATTTGATTAAGTGGCTCTTTCACAGCCCCATGATCTATTCTTTGAATGTTTTTAAAAAGTGGAAAGATCATTTTGCTGAATTTCCCATTCTTGTTTTTAAGGAACAGCAGATCCCAAACCTTACAAATGGCTTGTATTGAATTTTACACTTGAATGAAAGATTGTTAAATATGAAAAAAAAAAACCACACAAGAACATTAAACAAAACAAAATGGGTAAACTAACAGTGTAGAAGGTTGTCAAAGGTATGAGACAGCCCAAATTATCTCACAGTGTTGGTGAGAGGTTAAAATAGTTCACTCTTTTTGGAAAAGGATCTGGTAGCGTCTAAAAATGTAAATCCAAACCTTCTGTAAAATCCACCTACCAATTATCTTCCCTAGTATGTATTCCAGAGAAAGTTAAAAAATTACAGAAAGTCTTAACACGAGTGCACATAGCAGTTTTGTTGCTAATAGCCAAAAACTGGAGAGTCTAAGTTCTGGGAATATACTAAGGAGTAACAATAAAGTATCTGTAAATGAACATGGAAAAATCTGAAAAATAAGAAAATCAGACAGAAAAAGCTATGTAATATATTGCTCCATTTATATGAAACTATACATAAAACTAATCCCTGCTCATAAAAGTAAAAAGTCATAGCAGTTATTGACACTGAGATGAGCAAAGGTAAGGATGAAAGAATAATCCAAAGAGAACATTCTGGGATAGTGGTAATCTCCAATATTTTATAAAGAAAAGTAAGAACCAATGACCAAGTGGGGCTTATTCCAGGAATCCAACATTGGTTTAGGCTTAAGAAAATGAACAATGTAATTCAACACATTAACAGTATGAACAAGGGAAATTGTATAATAAAAGCCTATGATGAGACCAATAGATGTATCAGAATTATAGGTACTTATGGATAAATTTAATATGGGAAACATCTGTATACTGAAAACTAAGACGTTGCTGAAAGATAGTTCAGGAAAATTAAAAGATTTTATTATGCTCACAGTTTAGAGCCTTGATATTTAGGAATTGCAAATTATTTTTAAAGTGATCTGTAGAGGGGCCAAAGGTGTGGCATAGCGGTAAAGCCACCACCTGCAGTGCCGGCATCCCATGTGGGTGCTGGCTTGAGTCCCGGCTGCTGCACTTCTGATCTAGCTCTCTGCTATGGCCTGGGAAAGCAAACCTTTGGGCCCCTGCACCCACATAGGAGACCCGGAAGAAACTCCTGGCTCTGGCTGCCAACTGCGGAGTGAACCAGCAGAAGGAAGATCTCTCTCTGCCTCACCTTCTCTCTGTGTAACTCTTTCATATAAAGAAATCTTTAAAAAAAATAAAGTGACCTATAGATTCTAAGCAACACCCAACAAAATCTCATAAATTTCTTTTTTGAAAGCTTTATTTATTTTAAAGGCAGATTTACAGAGGCAGTGAGAGAGCAAGTGAGCGAGAGAGAAATTCCAACTGCTTGTTAGCTCTTTATCCTTCTGGCTTTCTACATGCTTGGCAGTGGACTGCAGGGACGGGAACTGTGTGTCACTGTGTATCTCTGGTGGCCCTTGCGGCGTCTTCCTGGTTGTGGTTAGCCTGGCTCCAGGCGGCCTATACACACACCACTGGCATCGCTGGTTCTGGAGTTTCTGTAACAATTACTGGAACAGGACGTGCTTGTGCTGGAGCGGTTTTATTCCATGAACCTGAAGATTTTTCTATACCAGCACCGCCACCTTCACCTTCTTCCCAGTTATCACCTGGATCTTCTCTCATTATCAACTTCCTTTTCACTTATCTGCATCGCCTGAACTCGGAGGCCACTGTAATCCACCTCTTTTTACTCAAACTCTTTCCATTCATCTTCATCTTTCGTCACGGCCTTGGTGGCAGCCCCTGTGCCCAAGGTGCTGCTGTCTCCCGGCCCAGCCCCCTCACCCACCCCGCTGCCTGCTGCTCGGCTGCTCCTGCCAGCGCTGCCCTCCACACCCGTGGCACTCGCCACAGGCTGCTCTGCTCCTCCTCCTTCTTGTCCCTTTTGGCGAAGAAGTTGTCCCGGCTCCCCTCCTCCATCTCAGCAGGAGCCATGGCTTCCTTGGCCTGGATGGGTGGGCCGGAGCAAGAACTCCACGTTGGCTTTGCGCTCACGTGGCCAGGTGTGGCGCAGCCCCAGCTCTGTGGGGTCCCTGAGGCACGGGCAGCAGGGTGCCCAGCTCCCACTGCGTGCTGAGGAGTGCTGGGTCCAATCATGCAAGTTCAATTCATGCTAATTATCAAAGAAAAATGAAGCATTTTTCATCTTTCAAACTGGTTTTCACATAGTAATTTTTCTATCTTAAAATACCAACATACTTATCATTGTGTCACACTTGTCAACAGTGATCAGGACAGTGACACACTGTATTATTCTGCTGTAGGTTAAGATTGATTAATGTATTCAATTTCTAAAATGTTCATTTTTACAGTATTTTTAAGCCTCAGAAAACATTCTTGCTATATTTATTTTATCATCAAAAGAAAAAGGTATCTTTACTTTTCTAGCCACCACATATAATTGTTCAGTGTTATTCATGTACAATATGTTTTAAAGTATAATTTAAATATTAAATATATTTAAATAGTATAAAATCTTTAAATTTTAGAGGGCTATTTATGCATAATAATACATATGAAATTAATATTTAAATCTGCAAAATTTCAAAACATAGTTTAAATTAAATTAATTACAGAAGGGTTCTGATATGTATACACTAGTTAACAGAACCAGAATCCCATATAGGCACTGGTTTAAGTTCTGGCTGTTCCACTTCCAGTCTATCTCCCTGTTCATGGCATGGGAAAGCAGTGGAAGATGGCCCAAGTACTTGAGCCACTGAAACCAACATGGGAGACCTAGATTGACTCCTGGCTCCTGGCATTGGTCTGGCCATCACTCGGCCATTGAGCTACTTGGGGAGTGAAGCAGTGGATGGAAGATCTCTGTCTCTCTTTCCTCTCTGTGTAACTGCCTTTCAAATAATAAAAGAAATATTTTAAAATATTTTAAAATAACTTTAATTCTATTTACTTTAGCAAGATCATATACTAAACTCCCATCCACTGTTTTACTTCAGAGAGTCTCAGCATTGCTAATCAAGACCATAAGTTATGACTTCACATATGTAAAAGTGGCTATTATAGAAAAATAAAAATGGTAACAAGTACTGAACCAGATGTGGAGGAAAGGAAATATATAAAATTGTTTGTGGGAATGTAAAATAGAAAACATTAGGGCACCTATGGAAAATCTATACTAAATTCCTACAAAATATGAATAAGGCATAGATATTTTAACACTTCTACTCAACAATGTAATGGAACATTATGCTAAAGAAATCACACACACAAAAGAAAAAAACTCCAGATGGCATACAAAAGAGCAAACATGACTTGTAACATCTAAGACACATTTGCAAGCAAAAGACTAAAATCCCTAAGTAAAACTCAGTGATGTTCAGAATATGAAATAAAGACGTAAGCATCAATCATATTTCTGTACAGTAGCAATGAACATCATGAAAATATAATTAGCATTAGCATTCAATGTAGCATCAAAGTGAAAATATTACTAAGAAATTTTAAAAATTGCATTTTATACTACAAAAGAAAAATATAAGAAAACACAGTTTTTAAAACAAAGCAATGATTTCAGTAAGATATTTAAATTTTAATACAGCAAAAAAATATGATTACAATTAGTCATTGGAAATGCAATCAAATCTTGGGAAATATATCAATTCATATCCAGTAAAATGATTCAGCCATAGATAAATGTTGTCAGGGACATGGAGAGCATGGAACCCTCATACACTTCCAGTGCAACCACTATGGACAATAATTCAGCTGTTTCTCAGCATGTCCTACATGGGATTGTTTATTGCCTCAGTAGTTTATCTCCCAGGTATGCCACTAAAAGATACAAAACCCACATTCCAATAAAGGCTCACTGGAGTAATACTCATGAAAGCCAAATATGAAAGCAACCCAAATACTAATGTGTAAGAAAAATAGTGTGCAGTATATCTTTTATAATGGCATACTATTTGGCAATACACATCAATTAAGAAACAAAAGACCCACAATAATAATGAAAGTCAAAATACTTTAAAAAAGCGAGGAAATCAGAAGCAAAACCCCACTTATTGTAGCATATCCAAAAGAACGGCCGATCTCTGGAAATAGAGTTTAGATTAATGTCTATCTGGGGCTACTGGTGGACGAGGAATTACTGTAAACAATATGAAGAATTTGGTAATTAATGAAAATGCATTTATATTAGGCTGTGCTTATGATCATAGAACTCCAAAAATCTGACAAAGCATGGCATACTCACTTGAAACACCATGGCTGGGCAGAGAGATTCCCGACTGTGGGATTCACAGAAGAAACTGAAGACAAATAAACGTGACAAAGTTTCACCTACTTTGCTCATTTTGGTTCAAAAATATTTAAGACCATAAACACAAGGGTCCTTACCACTCAATGGACAGTGTTGAGTATGAAAGAACTATTATTTAGGAAATTTTTGCACCAAAATCAACATTTAATTCCATATTGCAGACAGCTCCGGACACTTCTCCCGTGGCGCAGGCCCCACCCCCGCAGGTGCCGGGAGAGGAGCTGGGCCTCCAGGTCGTGGTCCAGAGGGTCACTGCACTCCCGCAGGGTCCCCCACGCCCGCGACCTGTCGCAGCCCCCGCCTGACTTGTCCCTCTGGTGGCCACAGCTCCGCTTGCGCCTGCGGAAGACTCGGGGGTGGCAGGAGCCCAGCAGGCCGGGTTGCTGGCGCTCACTTCCGCAGCGCCCACAGCCACTGGCTCAGCTCATTCACACACTTGCACTGCAGCTGGGCGGTCTGCGGCCGCCCGCGTCCTCCGTGTAGATGCCCCGCAGGACGCGGGAGCTGCCGAAGCTCTTCTCCTCCCCCTTTTCGGCCGCCTGGATGTGGGCCAGCGCGACGAGGGCGCTGTTCCTGGAGCCGGGCGTCTGGCGAGGCTGAGGGCCTCGGTGGTGAGGGAGACGCGGAGCTTCTTGAAGGAGACGGCCAGGGTGCCCTCGGCCTTGTCCAGTGGAGGAGGAGCGGCCCCTCCTTCAGCGGCAGCGCCTGCGAGCTCAGAGCCGGCTGCAGGTGCAGCTCCTCCTCCTCCTCCATGTCCCGAGCTTGGTGACAAGTCCTGCAGCGGCGCCACGCCCGGCGCACTGTGGGCTGCAGAGGCTCCATCCACGCTCCTCGGCCCTGGGCGCCAGCGTGTCCGTGCTGCCCGCGTTCCGAACGGCCTGGGCCGGCAGGAGCACGGTGCGACTGGTTCAGGCGTCCGCGTGCGGCTCCCGCAGGGGGAAGAGCTTGGGCGACATGATGGCCGCAGAGAAGTGCACACACGGAACCTGGTGACGCCGACGAGCGGCAGGTTCTCGTGCTGGGCGCTGGGGAAGCGCTCCGCTCACACCCCGGAAGAGCGGGCGGAAGGTGGCGCGGCCTCGGCGGGGCATGCGCGAACCGAGCGACAGCGTGCGCTCAGCAGCGCCCTCAGGTGGGCGCGCAGCGTCTGTGCACCCTGCTCCAGCACCTCAGCCTCTGTCTGCGGGCGGTGCAGCTCAGAGCACCCTTTGTCCTTAACTGCCACCTTGCTGGGGTCCAGCTCCACGTACTTCTACTCTTCAGACACCCTGTCAAGGATGGGGCCCAGCACGCCGTGTGGATACCGCACCCCCCACCTTCAGAAAAGACTCCACAGAGTTGGAGGCCAGAGAGCTGCTGCGAAAGAGGCTGTTGGCCTCGCTGGTGCAGCCCAGGTCCAGCTGGAACAGCAGGTCCAGGAATTCATATAATTCCATATATTGCAAATCCATATATTATAATTCCATATGTGTAATTACACATACACTTAAAGAAGTACTTCATTTTTCTTATGTGAAACAATTTAAAAGATGATTTAGCATGAATTTAAGGTAAAGCACTACCTCCTAAGTGCTCCACTTTGCGATTTTATGTACAATAATACTCTACAAATGGGGTTAACTTCAAGAACAACATGTAGGAACAAGGAAAATACATTACTACTAATAAATAATTAACTTTATGTCAAACTTTCTAACAAAGCAAAAGAGAAAAGACTGTTACTTTCATTATATGCAGGAATAAATAAACCAGGTTTGATTGTCATTGCAATTTTCAAGATTCTGTGTCACTAAAATTTATTTTGGAAGGTGTCACTATGAGAGAAACCCTTTGTATTGATGACAGTAGATTTTTCAGTACATAATGCACAATTACAAACTGCTGCACTAAGCATTGTTCTTGTGTTAAACCACTGTTAATCCTCCCAGTTCTGTGAGGTAGGTAACATATTAGGCATCTTGTAAAGAAAGTAACTAGGTACAAGAAGGCCAAGTGACTTGCCTAAACTCATATAGCCCACTGGCAGCGGACCTTCAATTCAAATCCAGGGATTCTGGCCAGAAGACAGGCTGTAATACATATAGCAGATTTTACTTTTAAAACTAATTTTAAAAAGTAATTTTTATAAGTAGATTTTTACTTTTAATGCTTTTAAGTAGGAAGACTATAGAAGGGGCAGGTATGAGAAAGAATAACATTAGTAACATTTTGGGCTTGTTAGGATTTAAATACACAATAGAATGCCAAAGAGAGATCTCAAGTAGGCAGTGTGATACACTAATCTGAAATGAAGGAGAGTTCCTGGGCTAGAGATACAAATTTGGAAATCATTAGCACATACAAGGTGGTAAAAGTCATTAGAATATCAAACATTGCGCTCTAGCACAATTCTATGTTTAAAAAGAGCGAAATGAGAAAAGAAAAACAGACTATGATGAATACACTAGAAAGGAATAGAAAACTAGATAAATGAGTGATAGTTTTATGCTTGTTTCAGAATATTTATGATTAAGGCCAGCATTTGTCATTTTTGATGTTTGGATGATAGCCATGCTAACTGGGAGAGGTGACACCTCATTGAGATTTTTATCTGCATTTCCCTGATGACAGTGATCCTGCATTTTTTTGTCATCTGTCTGTTGGCCATTTTATTTCACCCTTTGAAAAATGCTTGTTCATGCCATTTGTTCATTTTTTACTGCAGTGCGTTTTGTTGTTAAATTTCTTGAGCTCCTTATATATTCTGGATGTTGATCCTTTATTGGGTGCATCTTTTGCAAATATTTTCTCCCATTCTGTTGATTACCTCTTCACTTTGTTTTATTTCATTTTTTGCACAGCAACTTCTCGCTTGATATAATCACATTTGTCTATTTGTGGTTTATTTATTACCCATGCTCTGGAATCTTACCCAAGAATTCTTTGCCTAGGCCAACGTATTGTACATTTTCCTCTATGTTTTTCTCTAATAGTATGATGGTTTTGGGTATTAGGTTTAGATGCTTGATCCATTGTGAGTTGGATCAAATTGGCTTCAAATTTCAGCCTGTGAAATCCAACTTTCCAAATACTATTGTAGAAGAGACTGAATTCATTTTAAAAATATTATTTATTTATTTAAAAGGCATATATACAGAGAGAAAAAGAGAGGGTGACAGCAGGGTGGGGGGGGTGGAGAGAGAGAATTGATCTGCTGGTTCTCTCCCCAAATGGTTTGGCTGCAACAGCTGGGGCTGGGACAAACCAAAGCCAGGAGCCTGGAGGTTCTTCGGGGTCTTCCACATGGGCGCAAAGGCCCAAGGTGCATTAGCACAAAGGTGGACTGGAAGTGGCACAGCTGAGGCTTGAACCAGCACCTATATAGGATGCAGAAACTGCCAGTAGAGGCTTAACCTTCTATGCCACAGTGCCAGCCCTGAAGAGACTGAATTCTACCAAGCTTTAAAGGAAGAACTGATCCTCATTCTTTTTTTTTTTTTTTTGACAGGCAGAGTGGACAGTGAGAGAGAGAGAGAGAGAGAGAGAGACAGAGAGAAAGTTCTTCCTTTGCCGTTGGTTCACCCTCCAATGGCTGCCGCGGTCTGCGCGTTGCGGCCTGCGCACCGTGCTCATCCGATGGCAGGAGCCAGGTGCTAGGTGCTTTATCCTGGTCTCCCATGGGGTGCAGGGCCCAAGCACCTGGGCCATCCTCCACTGCACTCCCGGGCCACAGCAGAGGGCTGGCCTGGAAGAGGGGCAACCGGGACAGAATCCGGCGCCCCGACCGGGACTAGAACCCTGTGTGCCGGCGCTGCAAGGCAGAGGATTAGCCTGTTGAGCCACGGCGCCGGCCGATCCTCATTCTTATACTATTCAAAACAATTGAAAAGGATAGAATCAAACTAAACCCATTCTTTGAGACCATTTCCTTTATTACAAAAGCAGGGAGATGCAATAAAAAAGAACTATACACTAATATCCCTAGTGGATATAGATGCAAAAATTCTCAATAAAATAGTATCACATAGAATCTAGCAATACATCAACAAGATTGGAATTTATTCGAGGGATGCAGGGGTGGTTCAACATACACAAATCAATAAATGTGTTATTTAAAATCAACAAAATGAAAGATAAAGACATGATAATCTCAATAGATGCAGAGAAACATTTGATGAAATATCACATCTTTTCATGACAAAAACCTTTAAAAATTGCATAGAGAAGAAACATACCATGACACAATCAAAGCAATATATGAGGAAACCACCAGCAGCATCATATTGAATATTGAATGGGGATAAGCTGGGAAGATTTCCACTAATTCTGGGGCCAATGAGAACCATTTTCACCGTTATTTTCAATATACTTCTGGAAGTTTTAGCCAGAGACATTAGATAAGAAAAACAAATCAAAGTGATACAAATTGGAACGAAAGAAGCACAATTACCCCAGTTTTCAGCTGATCTGACCCTTTATATAAAGAAACTGAAAGACTCCAATAAAAGACTATTAGAGGGGCCAGTGCTGTGGCGCAGTGGGTTAATGCCCTGGCCTGAGGCGTTGGCATCCCATATGGCTGATGGTTCAAGTCCCAGCTGCTCCTCTTCCAATTAAGCTCTCTGCTATTGCCTGGGAAAGAAATGGAAGTTGGCCCAAGTCCTTGGGCCTCTGCCCCCATGTGGGAGACCTGGAAGAAGCCCCTGGCTTCTGGCTTTGGATCGGCACAGCTCCAGCCTTTGTGGCCAACGGGGGAGTGAAACAGTGGTTGGAAGACATTTCTCTGTCTTTCTCTCTGATTGTAAATTTACCTTCCAAATAAATAAACACAATCATTTATTAAAAAGAGAAAGAAATAAATGACACAAAATATCCCATGTTCATAGATTGGAAAAATTAATATCATCAAAATGTCCATACTACCCCAAGTAATTGATTCAAACAATCCCTATCAAGACACAAGGACATTCTTCACAATTATAGAAGAAAATTATCCTAAATTTCATATGGAAAAATAGAAGTCCCCAAATACTTAAAGCAATCTTAAATAAAAATGAAGCTTGAGGCATCACAATACCAGATTTCAAGGCACAATAGAGGGCTGTGATAATTAAAACAGCCTGGTACTGGAACACAAATAGACATGTTGACCAACGAACTCACATACCGGCAACCAACTAATATTTGACAAGTGAAATAAAATCTTGAAAACAAATGAGAAAGCTATTTGGAGAAGAGTTTTCAGTTCAGAACAATACTATTGACAGATTACATAACATAAAATTGAAGAAATGACCTCTAATTTTATAGAAGTAAGTGTTAACTTGGAGAGAACAAGCTTTGATGGAATCCTGGGATTGGAAATTACTGGAATGAGTTAAGGAGTAAAGGGAAACAGTTTATGACAGTGAGGAAAGGCAGTACTCTCACCGGTATTTTTGCTGAATGACAATCATACATGATCTAATTTTCCTTTATCTGTGTTTTCTAATCTTTAAATAATATTTATGTTAAATTTGCAACACTTCACAGTTTTTTAAACTGTGAAATGAATATGTAGCACTAAAAGGCAGACCAAGGCACTAAATGATGCATTTCTAAAGTTAGAGAATAAAAGGACCTCTTGACAATTCCCAAATATGTATTAAGTGTACTAGTTATCATTTTGTTTAGACTTCTAATACCACAGAAAGATTGGAAAATCTCAAAGGCTTGGTAAACATCATCTAATTCTATCCTAGTCAAAGATAAAAGTTCTTAATCATATTAAATTTTGAATTGTTTAAAAAAAGGAAAATGTAGAAAGTAATCTTATTATATATGTAAAGCTTTGAAGATTTATTTGAGCTCCTCCTTGAAAAATGTGGTGTGGCACACATTGTTGTTTTTAAAATGGGTAATGACATGCATGCACGGTATTCTGAACAGGAAGATTCACTGCATTAGCAGTTCTTGTGGGCCAAATCCAGCTCCTTGCTATTTTTGTAAATTCAGTTTTGTTGGAATACAACCACATCTATTTACTTACAGCCTACACATATTTAAGGCAACAACAGAGACATTATGGTTCATAAACCATAAAGTACTTACTTTTTGCTCTTTACAAAAAAGTTTGCCAGCACTAGGCTTAGAAGATCAAAGATCCTTTGATATGTTTTAATAGGTTTTATCCATCATTCAGAAATGTTTACAGAGTATGTAACATTGTATGCAATCCCTCAACAATAGTCAAATAATTTGAATGTCTATCATTTGAGCATTCATGCACTGGGAGCAAAACCCAAAAATCTCATGATTAGTTATTTTTTAGAAACTGATCAGAAAGCCAGAGTAGCATGGGGCTTTTCTTTGCACATCAACAGATATCTCAAATATTATAACTAGAAGCCCGCGCTGTGGCTCAATAGGCTAATCCTCTACCTTGCAGCGCCGGCACACCGGCTTCTAGTCCAGGTCGGGGTGCCGGATTCTGTCCCAGTTGCCCCTCTTCCAGGACAGCTCTCTGCTGTGGCCCGGGAGGGCAGTGGAGGATGGCCCAAGTGCTTGGGCCCTGCACCCCATGGGAGACCAGGAGAAGCACCTGGCTCCTGCCTTTGGATCAGCGCGGTGCACCGGCCGCAACGCACTGGTCACGGCAGCCATTGGAAGGTGAACCAACGGCAAAAGAAGACCTTTCTCTCTGTCTCTCTCTGTCCACTCTGCCTGTCAATAAAATATTATAACTAGATTTATTAGGATATGTCATCAAACCAAAGGATTCAAATATACTGTAATGGTGTAGTAATCAGTATAATATTTATTTATCCTCAATTTGAAAATGGATGCATACTACATTGTATATGTATAATAATTTATTAATTGGCCACTAGACTATCTTCCAACTTTATGATATGGCATCATTAACAATGTCCTTAAAGTTCTGAGGTATACCTGTAATATATGTATGGAATATTTCAACCAATGTAGGCTATTTATATTACATATATTATCTCATTATGTTATCTATAATACATTACATATGTCCTTAATATAGATGTGCATATTAATGTTTCATATTTCTTGTTATTTCTTGTTTTATATAGGATATAATTCCTGGGAATTAGTTACAAAATAATTTTTTTAAAGAAGAGAAACATCAGAAGCAAAAGCCCACACATTGCAATGTATCCAAAAAATGGCCAATCTCTGGAGACAGAGTTTAGATTAATGGCAGTCTGGGGTTAATGGTGGATGAGGAGTTACAATATATAATAAGAATAATTTGGGGATTAATAAAAATGCACTTATATTAGACTGTGCTTATGCTTATAGAACTCCAAAAGTATGACAAGCATGGAATAGTCACTTAAGACATTATGACTAGGCAGAGAGATTCCTGACTGGGGGCTTCACAGAAGAAACTGAAGACAAACAAATATGCCAAGGTTGCACATATTTTGCTCAAGTTGGTTCAAAAATATTTAAGACCCTAAACACAAGGGTCTTTACCATTCAAGGGACAATGTTTAGTATGAAAGAATTATGCATTTATTTAAGAAACTTTTGCACCAAAATTAACTTAACATTAATTCCATATTTCTTATTTGATATTGCCTAATTCAAATTAATTCCAAGGCCAGCACCGTGGCTCAACAGGCTAATCCTCCGCCTTGTGGCGCCGGCACACCGGCTTCTAGTCCCGGTTGCCCCTCTTCCAGGCCAGCTCTCTGCTGTGGCCAGGGAGTGCAGTGGAGGATGGCCCAGGTGCTTGGGCCCTGCACCCCATGGGAGACCAGGAAAAGCACCTGGCTCCTGGCTTCGGATCAGCGCAGTGCACCGGCCACAGCGTGCCAGCCGCGGCGGCCATTGGAGGGTGAACCAATGGCAAAGGAAGACCTTTCTTTCTGTCTCTCTCTCTCACTGTCCACTCTGCCAGTCAAAAAAAAAAATAGAAAAAAAATTAATTCCAAATACACTTAAAGAAATACTTCATTTTTCTTATGTGAAACGATTTAAAAGATGTATTTAGCATCAACTTAAGGTAAACACTGCCTCCTAATTGCTCCACTTAGCATGGCAAAATACCAATTCTGTTATTTCCAGATTACATTAGTCTTAATAAACTACTCCAAAGACCATAACATTAGAAATGAAACTAACTTAAATGTTTTAACACCCCTTAAGTTTTCACACCAAGTAAGATGCTGTTTGGAGTTTATTTCTTGGCATTAATTATACACACATATGGATTATAGAGTGAAATTTTAATTTATGCATACAACGTGTACTGATGAATCAGGGTAAACAATTTTCCCTACTTTGACATTATACTTCATTATCAGAGCCTTGGAACACCTTTCTTCTATTTGTTTGTAAAATGTAGAATAGATTACTGTGGGCTATGTCACCCCACCATTCTATGTGACACTAGGAACTCACTCCTAAAATCTAACTCTGATTTGGTACCAATTACTCCAAGTAGTTTTTACAAATTTCTTAATTAATGAGTTTGAAAAAGCAGACACACAGAGAGACAGACAGGGAGGGAAAGATAATACTCCCATCCACTATTTTACTTCATGGAGGCCCAGCATTGCTAATCAAGACCACGAGGGTTATGACCTCACAGATGCTGATGCTGATGTACACAGGAAAGCATGGGAGGACGACACAAATGTTTGAGACCTTTCACCTGTGTGGGATACCAGGATGAAACCCTTTTATCCTGGCTTCTGGGTGGCACATCCCCAGATACTGCAGCCATTTGGGTGTGAACCAGTGAATGCAGGATCTCTGTCTCTGTCTCTCTCTGCAACTCTGCCTATAAAATAAACAGAGGGAAGTGCTTGATGCAGCGTGTTATGCCACCATCTGCAGTGCCCACATCCCACATGGGTGCCAGTTTTAGTCCCATCCTGCTCCCTAGTGATGCTCCTGGGAAAGTAGGGGAGAATGGTCTGGGTCCTTGGGCCCCTACATCTATGTGGGAGACCTGAAAGGAACTCTGGCTCCTGGCTTCAGCCTGGCCCAGTCTCAGTTGTTGCAGCCATTTGGGGAGTGAACTAGTGCATAGAAGACTCTCTCTCTCTCTCTATTGCTCTGACTTTCAAAGAAATAAATAAGTATTTTTAAAAGACAACAAACAATTTTCACAATGTTTGATGTTGCTTTTACTTTTTTTGTTACCAATGTATTTTATTTGAAAGGCAGAGTTAGAGAGAGATTGAGAGATCTTCTACTTCTGGTTTATTGCCACAAATGACCACAATGGCTGGGGCTGGAACCCCATCTGAGTCTCCCATTGGGTTGACAGGGGCCCATGTACTTGGGCCAGTCCTCTGCTGCTGGAAGCACTAGAACTAACATTAGCAGGAAGCTAGATTAGGAGTGAGGCATTAGGCACCCAAATCAGCTCTCATAGAGGATGCCAGCATCCCAGGTGGTAGCTTAACTAACAGTGCCACAATGCAACTGCTTGGATGTTGTGTTTTCTTAACTGGAATCATTTTGTATCATTTTTTTATTTATCTCCAAAATTTTTCTATGTTTATGTTTCATTGAATAGAAAAATATATAGAAATTATTATTTTAAAGTCTTAAAACCAGTGTTTTTATATTCTTCATTATAATCATCATTATACTACTTAAAACCAACTTCATAGAGACAAATCTAATCTTTTCAAACAACATTTTGTGGCTATTTACATTTGAAGCATTCTGTGTTACTGACAACCTCATCCTACAGTTAACAGTTTTCACAGAATAAAAATTCATTATCCTACCATGTTGAGCTTTTGCCTTATAAGCCACTTTTCCTAATTGACTGTTTATGTTTTCAAGGAGTATTCATGCATCCTACTACTTTTGTCATTTATTTTTAAATGAAAACTATGGATAACAGTTACTACTAAAAGCAGAAAAGGTTGTGAGTGGGAGAGAGGTGGCTTGTGTTTGGGGATTTAAGCCATGGAAATGGCCTCATGAATAACTGACAGCCTGCCTGCATTAATCAAGTTAAAATGTATTCCAAAATCTGTATATATGAAATACATGAAACCTGCGTACTTTAAATGCAATTTAAAAAGATTTTTCCAGAAGAATTAAAGTTGTTTGGCCTAGGTTCTTTCTTCAGCTATAGTGATCTTTTAAACAGAATGCCTTTTAATAAAAATTACACCTAAATTAAAATAATGAGGCCTTGTACCTAAATACCATTATTTCTAGAGTGGCTTTCAGGGGCATTGAAATTTTAATAAATATGACATCCAATTCCCTAATAATATGCTACACATGTTTGGATCTGGATAATCTGAAAGATAAATATTTTTCTATTGTAGAATTCCATAGCTGGAAGATCAATGAATGATCCATATGTAAAATTAAATTAATCTGGAGCTGGTGTTTTGGTGCACTGGGTTAAGCCACTGCACGCAATGCAGCCAGTTTGAGTCTTAGGTTCTCTGCTTCCAATACAACTCCCTAGAAATGTGCCTGGGAAGGTTGCAGATGGCCCGTGTGGTTGGTCTCCTGCCACCCATGTGGGAACCCTGGGTGGAGTTCCACATTCCTGGTTTTGACCTGCAGCAGTTCTAGCCATTGTGGCCATGTGGGTAGTCAACCAGCAGATGGAAGATAATCAATCTCTCTTTCTCTCTCTCTCTCTCTCTCTCTCTCTCTCTCTCTCTCTCTCTCTCTCATTTTCAAAAATAAAAAAAAAATAAATTAATCCTAATCCATAAGGGTATTAGTGTAATTATGTCCTTGAAACCATGTTAAAGACATGGCTTTTATGTTACAGAAAAAAATAATAAAATTTGTAAATGCCTTTGTCAAGTAGAAATTTTAAAAAGATTCTAATTAAGATCATCTGTGTAAGATATGTTTTGTGGTTTCACATTTTCTTTCTGTAGTTTCAGATAATTTGAAATCCCTCCTTATCATTCATTTTCCTCATCAGTGCCTAGATTTCTAGATACTCACAATATCTTCCTCTGCTTTATATATTCAATATTTTTATAAGGCCAGGTCTAAGTATTGAATGTTATGGGTGATTTTCTTAAACACATTTGCACTGCATAAACATATATGTTCAAGTAGATTTTGCACTTAAAGTGTTTTAACTCTAGATTTTCAGCAATTGTTCTGTTCCATTGCTCAGCTTGCTTCTGTGTTGTCACTGTTGCTGAATTATCTTTTCTAAGTACAATCTTTGTATCCTCTCCAATCCATTTTCTTTCTTTTTAAAAAAAGATTTATTTATTTATTTGAAAGGCAGAGTTATAGAGAGCCAGAGGCAGAGAGAGGTCTCCAATCCACTGGTTCCCTCCCTAAATGGCCACAATGGCTGAAGCTGTGCTGATCCAAAGCCAAAAGCCTGAAGCTTCTTCCTGGTCTCCCATGTGCATGCAGGGGCCCAAGGACTTTCCCAGTTTTCCTGCTTTCCCAGGCCATAGCAGAGAGCTGGGTCAGAAGTGGAGCAGCCAGGACTTGAACTGGTGTCCATATGGGATGCTGAAGCTGCAGGCAGTGGCTTTGCCCACTACACCACAGCACTGAACCCTTAAATCTGTTTTCTTCATCTTCACTCTTGTATTACCTTCAGTTTAATTTTCCTTCCTACAGTTTTTTACTGAATTCTACTTATTTTCCTTTTTGGTATTTACATTTTTGTCTAATTATTACTTGAGTTGTTCTGATTCTGACAAATTTGTTCTTGCACACATCTAATGTTTTACTGTGTCAGACCATCTTGCAATGCTAGATTTTTGCTTTTCATGTTTTGTGATCCCCTCTTTCTTGTTTCTTCATGTCACTTTTTTTTTTGTTGCTAGCTGGGTGAATTGCTACTGTGCCTGTTCCATGTTCATGTTGGAGAACAATGGCTCTTTTATGGGGAGGCTTCTATGCAGGTTGTTAGTGGACAGGCAAGGGAGAATCTTCTATCATGATTCTAAGGTTTTGCATTTTGTTTACAAATTGTACTAAAGCACGGCTCCTTGCTATTTTCTGGAAGCTTCCTTTCTCTTATTCTTTTTATCATATATTTGAACTTTCTCTTTACTTTGTTTTTAGTTTTGCTGGCATTCACATTGGAATCTCATACCAATGGATCTTCCTCACTGTAAATTTCTGCTCTGAAACAAGTGTATGTGCTGATAACGTTTGTGACTTACTTCCTAGGCCCTCCCAGTATCAATGTACCTTCATGCAACCCTTTTCCACATCCTCCCTGATTTCAGCTCTTCTCCTAAAGGCATCCCACAAATTTCTCCTCTGGATGAAGACTTAACTTTTGTTAGGGATTTTGGACTTGGAATATTTTTCACTTTTTTAAAAAATATGTTTTTGGTTATGTGTATTGACACTGTAGTTATTTAGTCCTTTGAGAAGGTATTTCCTAACATTGAGAAACCACTTTGAAATAGTGATCTTGTTTTTAAGATTTTATTTATTTATTTGTCAGGTTGAGCTATAGACAGTGAGAGAGAGAGAGACAGAGATAAAGGTCTTCCTTCTGTTGGTTCACTCCCCAAATGGCCACAACCGATGGAGCTGTGTCAAACCGAAGCCAGGAACCAGGTGCTTCTTCCTGGTCTTCCATGTGGGTGCAGGGCCTAAGCACTTGGGCCATCTTTCACTGCTTTACCAGGCCACAGCAGAGAGCTGGACTGGAAGAGGAGCAACTGAGACTAGAACTGGTGCCCAAATGGGATGCTGGTGCCACAGGCAGAGGATTAACCAAGTGTGCCACAGTGCCAGCCCCAGTAGCGATATCGATACCACCTTACACAAATTCTGCGATGGCCCCAGCCTCATCAAGGTTTTTGGTAATGGCAAGCAAATTAAGGCTCATGGTTTATTAGACAAAATCTTCAAAGACTCAGTGGGCCTTTTGTCACTTTGATTCTAAATAGTACCTTGTTAGAAGTCATTTTCATGACAGATATAAGCCATCTTTTTATTACTTTTCTCCTCCTCATAATTCTTCATCTCAAGTTAAAGGAAACATCCTTAAAACAATGGGGAAATAATAGTTATAAAAAAGCCATTCCTTCAATTTGGTCTTTAAATTACAGCATACTATTTTCCTATAAAGTCTTAATCAATTTTCATTGTCAGAGTCTCAGTAAATCGTTTGTTTCATGACTGAGGCTTGAAAACAAATTTTCCCATCCTAGAAATCATCACATTGCTGAACACTGTTGTCTTACAATTATTTCATGGAATCATCTGCTCTCACACAATTTCTATCTACTAAATAAGAATTTTACCAGGGGCTGGCACTGCGGCACAGCTGGTTAAATCCCTGGACTGAAGCACGGGCACCCATATTGGCACCGGTTCTAGTCCTGGTTGTTCCTCTTCTGATCCAGCTCTCTGCTGTGGCCTGGGAAACCAGTAGAAGGTGGCCAAAGCCCTTGGGCCCCTGCACCCATGTGGGATACCAGGAAGAAGCTCCTAGCTCCTGGCTTCAGATTGGCTCAGCTCCAGCCATTGTGGCCATCTAGAGAGTAAACCAGCCAGTGGACCACCTCTCTCTCTGTTTTCACCTCTCTGTAACTCTCTTTCAAATAAATACAATGAATCTTTTAAAAAAAGAATTTTAGCAAATATTTGCCCCTGCATAGAAAAATCATCTCAAGTTTTAATCCTCTGAAATCTGTTTCTGTATGGATCTTCATATTTCTTTCTTTCTTTCTTTCTTTTTTTTTTTTTTTTTTGACAGGCAGAGTGGACAGAGAGAGACAGAGAGAAAGGTCTTCCTTTGCTGTTGGTTCACCCTCCAATGGCCGCCGCGGCCAGCGCACCGCGCTGATCCGAAGGCAGGAGCCAGGTGCTTCTCCTGGTCTCCCATGGGGTGCAGGGCCCAAGCACTTGGGCCATCCTCCACTGCACTCCCTGGCCAAGCAGAGAGCTGGCCTGGAAGAGGGGCAACTGGGACAGAATCCGGCGCCCCGACTGGGACTAGAACCCGGTGTGCTGGTGCCGCAAGGTGGAGGATTAGCCTAGTGAGCCGTGGCGCTGGCCAATCTTCATATTTCCAGACTTGTTTTGTCTTTGCTAATATTTCTTTTCACAATCCTCTTTTCATGATATTGTTTGCTCAACAGAGGAAAGTAGATACTCTGGAGGTAATAAGTCACATCTGGAATATCAGAGACTTGGTAAAATAAAAGCATGCATGTACTTCAAAACATTCGAATAGCTGATTTGGGGTGCAACATATTAAGACACCACTTGAGATGTCATAGCAGAGTGCTTGGGATCATGTCCTACCTCTGCTTCTCATCCATCTTCATACTAATTGTACTGGGAGGCAGAAGATGATGTCCTAAATGACTGGATTACAGCCACCCACATGGGAGACCCAGATGAAGTTTCTTGGTGTTGAATTCAGAATGGCCCAGCCCTGGCTGTTGCAAGCAAATATGATCCAGAAGATGCAAGGTAGCTCTCTTTCTTTAAGTTTCAAAAAACAAATATAAAAATATTTTTAAAGATTCATAAAATGGAATGAAATATATGGTTTTATTTTGATGCAATAACAATTTGAAATTCAGAAAATTGTATTTTTCAGCTTATGCACTTTCCATATATGAACAAATGTATTTTTCTGCCAAAAAAAAACCTGTATCAAAATAAACTCATACTTTTCATTAACTTTCCATGAATTTTTTAAGTTCCCTCATGTCTCCATCACTGCAATGTAGGGCAGCCACTACTGACGCTCCCACCCAGGCAGTAGATCCAACATCAAAGTTCCTTCTGCTGCATAAGCATCTGTGGCTTATCTACCAAGTAGCTTTCTTGGTTACAAGACAAGGAAGAGAGGATTGCATCTTTGAAGTATCAGATTCAGAACTGATTACCTATAACCACATCCTATTTACCAGCACTCAGTCACATGGCTCATGAAACTATAATGCGTAATTGAAAATATACTTTTCCTTTATGTTCAAAAAGGTACCCAAATACACGGTGACTAAAACCTGTATGCATCCAGTAAGAACTTTTTGCTATAATATACTGATCCCTTAGTATTCATCACTCAAATCACATGAAATAGTCTCCTTAACTTAGTATTTATAATTTCAAATATGCTTTTCCCTTTAGTAAGCTCACAAGCTAGTTCAATATATTTTTTTTAAAGATTTACTTATTTACTTGAAAGAGTTGCATAGAGAATGAAGGAAGGGCTGGTTCACTCCCTAATTGGCTGCAACAGCTAGAGCTGTGCCAATCTGAAGCCAGGAGCAAGGGGCTAGGAGCTTTCTCCTGGTCTCCCACTTGGGTGCAGGGACCCAAGGACTTCGGCCATCTTCTATTGCTTTCCCAGGCCATGGCAGAGAGAGCTGGATCAGAAATGCAGCAGCTGGGACACAAACCGGTGTGCAATTTGGATGCTGGCACTTAAGGCAGCAGCTTTACCCACTTTACCACAGCATCAGCCCCAATCTAAGAATATTTAACCATGCTATCTGCGGCCCTCCTCAATATTTTATTTCTGATTCTTTTAAAATTATAAATATGGATAATCAAATCTTTGTGCATCATTGACTCACATTTTGAGTATTTATGGAGTTTAGCCGGCGCTGTGGCTCACTAGGCTAATCCTCCGCCTGCAGCCCCGGCACACAGGGTTCTAGTCCCGGTCGGGGCACCGGATTCTGTCCTGGTTGCTCCTCTTCCAGGCCACTCTCTGCTGTGGCCAGGGAGTGCAGTGGAGGATGGCCCAAGTGCTTGGGCCCTGCACCCCTTGGGAGACCAGGAGAAGCACCTGTTTCCTGCCTTCGGATCTGCGCGATGCACCGGCTGCAGCGCGGCGGCTGCGGTGGCCATTGGAAGGTGAACCAACAGCAAAGGAAGACTTTTCTCTCTCTCTCTCACTGTCCACTCTGTAAAAAAAAAGGAGTATTTATGGAGCTTGACAATAATTTTGTTGCAATTTTGTTTTAAAGCCAGAGTGAAGAGTTTAGAAGATTGTAAGAGTGGCGATGAATTGAAAGTACTCTTTTTCTTTAGAGTTTTATGCTACTTGACTATCAAAAAATAAAATTTAGGCAAATATTTCTTCTAAAGTGTTTTTAATGAGTATTAGAAATTCTCATTCAGACCATTTGCTAGTTAAATATGTTCACTGTCCCACCTTGGAGAAATGAAAAGTGTAGATTATACTTCCATGCAAAGTTGGTTAATAGACTCTGTAATGCCCTTCTAAAAGCCTATTGACAACATTTTTTTTTCATTTGGAAAATTAATCAAAGCGAAAGATAATTATGTGTGTGTGGACTATCCATGAGAACAGCTCTAAACTTCACTATCTGAAATCTCAATGATCAGCGTTGTCTTCATTTTGACTGTTTTGCCTTGGCTTTCTTTCCCTTTTACCAGGATAAATCAGTGTACAACTGGAGACTACCATGTCTTGTCAAATGACGATTGGGTTAGATTAGCACTTTTCTACAAAAGACTCCAGATTTCTAAGTGTTCATTAAGGTGGTTATAGCAGTCTGTGTGCTTCGGTCACAAATTGAAAGAACTCAATTGGTATAGGGCATATGATTAAACTGTTAACATTATTGTCATTAGCAGTATTGCTAAGTATTTTCTTTTTGTCTTACTGTTCTTTATTTTATTCTTGGCTTTTGATGTTTTGAAAATTTACAGCATGAAACTGTAAGAAACTATGGACTGTTGCATTTGAAAGTTTATGTATTTTATTTATGTATTTATTTTAAATTTCATGTTTGTAAACAGTGCTGGTATTTCTTTTGCTTTGTTTTTAAGTACAATCTAATTTCACAAAGAAGTGACAGCTGACATTGCATATACCTCAGCATAGACAGGCAATCTAAATAGTAAAGTTGGGTACTCTGGGCTTATTGCTACACAGTGCCAAGTCTCTTTGAGAGAATGGATGACAAACATCTTTGGCTTCCATTCAGTGAAATTTCTGTCTTAAAAGTCCAAAACCTTGGGGCCAGCACAGTGTCCTTGTGGGTAAAGTTGCTGTTTGTAGTGCTAGCATCCCATATAAGCCCTGGGTTGAGTCCCAGATGCTCCACCTCTGATCCAGCTACCTCCAATGCACCTGGGAAAGCAGTGGAAGATTGCTCAAGTACTTGGTCCCCTTCATCCACATGGGAGGCCCAAAAGCTCCTTGATACTGGCTTCAGATTAGCCCATCTCCAGCTATTGTGGCCATCTGGGGAGTGAAACAGTAGGTGGAAGTTCTCTGTCTCTCACCATCTGTAACTTTGCCTTTCAAGTAAATATATAAATCTTTGAAAATGAAATAGTCCAGAATTTAACAACTGCAAGTGTACTATTTTATTTCTTTTAAATCATAACATACAACCTTAAAACAAGTCAGACAAGACTCACTTTCAATACTGGGTGGTACAAAAACAATAAGGTATTCATAGGAGATTGCTTAGCATATATAAACAAGGGCACATTGAGAAGATTTCAGAAACATGGAATTGAAAGATAAGTTTTTCTACAAAAACATTTAAATCTATGCACAGTTTTCTCATAGTACATTTTTCTATCAACATTTAACACTCATCAGATCGCATCATGGAAACACAGCATTACTTTTCTCCAATATAAGAACATTATATCAGTATCACAGTTATCTGATTTCATGAATATTTATTGTTGTTCAGCCATGCATTTCTTTGCAATTTAATGAGCAATGATTACTTCATTTTTCCCACATATCAGACTTGTCCAAGAATCAAAGGAGGCCAAATGACTGGGTCTTTTCTTTGGTCATTATTAAAAGCGATTAAGGAGGAGAGCGGCAAGATGGCGGAATAGGAAGGGAGCACACCCATAGTCTGGGGAGAGACAGTTTAATAAAAGTGGAGATACTGCAGGTTCAAGGAAGAGTAGGGGAAGAAACAGCAGAGAAAACCCTTCCGGAACTGGTGATTCACAGTGGACCTGCATGGAGAGCGTGGGAGCCCGCAGTTTGGGACACCAGCAGCAGATTCAACACACCAGCGCTAGAACGCGAGGTGAGCAGAACCTCAATAGCCCGATATACCAGCAGGGAAGCGGAAAAGGGAGCCTAGAGTGAAAAAGGCTTGAAACCCTGTGGGGAAAAGTTCACCAGGCTAACTAGAAGAGAGAGAGAGAGAGAGAGAGAGGGGGAAAAAAAAAAGTGACCCATACGGACACGAGCTTCTCTCTCTTGGCTCACCTCTCAAAGGTGAGCAAGACAAAGAGCAGGCGCCATTTTGGAATACGTCATAAGCAGGGCGACCTCGGGTCGGCACCGGCCCCGAGCCTAGCAGAAAAACCTGACTCTGGGTGGGAGGGGTGAAATAACAGGAGATTAGAACCTAATGAATGTGTGGTGCTAATGAACTGAGACTGTGAAAAAAGAGACGGTGGGGGAGAGAACTCACGGAAATCACGAATTTATGTGAGTACTCTCCAGAGACGCTACAGTTCAGTAGCCTTGGCAGCCCAGTGGGAGACTACAGGAGAATCTCAGCCCACACAAAGGGCCGCAAAGATTCCTTCTCTGGTCCTTGGGAAAGAGCTTCCGATCTCTGGCTCCTGTGGGTATATCATTTGCCTGCTAACCACCCCCAATTCCATTCAGCTGTGTGGAATTACTCCCCTTTTGAACCAAAAAAAAAAAAAGTAACAGAGAGAGATTTACCACGCCTAACCTGGGAGTGTCTCCTTTGACACACCCTCAACCCTGAGGAACCAAACAGAGCTCTCAGGCCACACCCATCTCAAGCCTCTAAGGCTCCATCAAAAGCAGACAGTCCACTTATCTAGAGTCATAATATAACAAGAAAAAAACACCACAGTGAAGAAACCAATATGCCAAGCAACAAACGCAAAAACCGAGGTAACAAGAACAAGGAAGACACTATGACACCCCCAAATGAAAAAGACACCCCAATTCAAGATTACGAAGATGATGAGATAGAAGAGATGCAAGAAGCATATCTCAAAAAATTGATAAGAACACTAAGAAGTACTCAAAAACAAATTCTTGAACTACAGAAATCCTTAATGGACAAGGTAGAAAATCTCTCTCGTGAAAATGAAATATTAAGGAGAAATCAAGCTGAAATGAAACAACTAGTAGAACATGAAACTGTGATAGTGACGAGAAATCATAATGAAGTGAAGAATTCAATAGATCAAATGAAAAACACATTAGAGAGCCTTACAAACAGAATGGGTGAGGCAGAAGAGAGGATATCGGACTTAGAAGACAGAGCACAGGAAAATATACAGTCAAACAAAAGACAAGAAGAGGAAATTAGAAATCTAAAAAATATTGTTGGGAATCTACAGGATACTATTAAAAAACTCAACATTCGAGTTCTAGGAGTTCCTGAAGGCATGGAGAGGGAGAAAGGATTAGAAGGCCTTTTTAGTGAGATAATAGCAGAAAATTTCCCAGTTTTGGAGAAGGACAGAGACATCCTAGTACAGGAAGCTCATAGAACCCCTAGTAAACATGACCAAAAGAGGTCCTCACCACGACACGTTGTAATTAAACTCACCACAGTGAAACAGAAAGAAAAGATCCTAAAATGTGCAAGAGAGAAACGTCAAATTACACTCAGAGGATCCCCAATTAGACTCACGGCAGACTTCTCATCAGAAACCCTACAAGCTAGAAGGGAATGGCGAGACATAGCCCAGGTACTTAGAGAGAAAAACTGCCAGCCCAGAATATTATATCCTGCCAAGCTCTCATTTGTGAATGAAGGTGAAATAAAGACCTTTCATAACAAACAAAAATTGAAAGAATTTGTTGCCACTCGTCCAGCCCTGCAAAAGATACTTAAAGATGTGTTACACACAGAAACACAGAAACACGGCCATCAACATGAAAGAAGATAAACGAAGGGAACCTCACAGCAAAAGATCACAGGGAATTCAAAGCATACATTTGGATAAAGAAATTATGGGACATGTACTCTATAGAATACTATACAGCAGTCAAAAACAATGAAATCTGGTCATTTGCAATAAGATGGAGGAATCTGGAAAACATCATTCTGAGTGAATTAAGCCAGTCCCAAAGGGACAAATATCATATGTTCTCCCTGATGGGTGACAACTAATTGAGCACCAAAGGGGAAACCTGTTGAAGTGAAATGGACACTATGAGAAACAGTGACTTGATCAGCTCTTGTGCTGACTGTTGTTGTACAATGTAATACTTTATCCATTTTAGTTTTTTTTTTATTCTAGTACTATTGGTTGAACTCTGTAATTAACACACAATTATTCTTAGGTGTTTAAATTTTAACAGAAAAGTGATCCCTGTGAAATATAAGAGTGGGAATAAAAGAGCGAGGAGATGTACAATTTGGGACATGCTCAATCAGATCTGCCCCAAATGATGGAGTTAGAATTGTGCCAGGGAATCCCAATACAATCCCATCAAGGTGGCATGTACCAAGGCCACCTCACTAGGCCAAGTGATCAATTTCAGTTCACAATTGATCACACTGATAGGTCTAAGAGTCAAAGGGATCACACAAACAAGACTAGTGTCTGCTAATACTAACTGATAGAATCAAAAAGGGAGACAATGATCCAACATGGGAAGCGAGATACACAGCAGACTCATAGAATGGCAGATGTCCTAAATAGCACTCTGGCCTCAGAATCAGCCCTTAAGGCATTCAGATCTGGCTCAAGAGCCCATGAGAATATTCTAGGCATGGAAAGCCAAGACACTCTGGAAAAAAAAGACGACCTAAATGAAAGATCTCTGTGAGTGAGATCCCAGTGGAACGAATGGGGCCATCAAAGAAGGAGGTACCTTACTCTGAAGGGAGGAGAGAACCTCCACTTTGACTATGACCCTGTCGGAATAAGATCGAAGTCAGCGAACCCTAAAGGCTTCCATAGCCTTGGCAACTCATGACTAGACCCTAGGGAGATTACTGATGCCATAAACAAGAGTGTCAAATTGTTAAATCAACAACAGGAGTCACTGTGTACTTACGTCCTATGTGGGATCTGTCCTTAATGTGTTGTGCAATGTGAAGTAATGCTATAATTAGCACTGAAACAGTATTTTACACTTTGTGTTTCTGTGTGGGTGCAAACTGATGAAATCTTTACTTAGTATATACTGAATCAATCTTCTGTATATAGATAATTAAAAATGAAAAAAAAATCTTGGTGTTAAATTGGAAATTGCCTAGAAAATTAATCAATTTTTTTAAAAAATATGTCATGTAGGATCTCTGTCCTTAATGTGCTATACATTGTGAATTAATACTATAACTGGTACTCCAACAGTATTTTTCACTTTGTGTTGCTATGTGAGGGCAAACTGTTGAAATCTTTACTTAATATATAGTAAACTGATCTTCTGTATATAAAGAGAATTGAAAATGAATCTTGATGTGAAGCAAGGGGAGAGGGAGTGGGAAAGGGGAGGGTTGTGGGTGGGGGGTAAGCCATTGTAATCTATAAGCTGTATTTTGGAAATTTATATTCTTTAAATAAAAGCGTTATAAAAAAATAAAAGCGATTAAGGAAACATAAGTAAAAGTCACACAAAAAAACCTATTTCAGGAATTAAGACAGAATCATTCTTTTGTAGAAACTATAGTCTTTACCAACCTACTTAGAGAAATGTGTGAAATTCTTTAGTAAAATTCTGACTACACAGATCAAAATCTACCATATTTTCAAAATCATATTCCCAAAACACAAATATAACATAAAATAGGAAAATTCATACATAAACCAAGTACGTTAAATAACATTTTGAAAACTGCAACCAAGAAAAAAAAGTTAAGCAATCAAAATTTCAGGCCCATGCTTAAGGTATATTTCAAACTTCTTCCTCTTTTTTTTTTTCCAACGCGTCTGTATTTGTCACAACCTTTTAAAGCAAAAAAACGACTTGGGCACTACAGTCCTCCCACAAACCTCAGTGACTTTCCAACAGCCTCACAACACACCAGGTAGGTTTGTAATTTTGTTCCCCTTAACAATACTTCTTTGGAAAACAAGCCTCGTGGAGAGTTCCTCCGTCAAGTTGGTTCAGGTTAGCCTGTTTCTAGAGGATGCGCACATTATTTCAAACTTCTAAGCAAGAAAAAGGAAACCTGTTTCCCAAACCTATGCAAATGGAAATAAGCAGAGAATGGTTTTAATTTCTTTTGGAAAATCAGCATTACGTCAGTGATGATGCAAGTGTACCAGGACTTGAAATAATTTTTAAAAGCATACCTTTCATAAACAGATACAAATATTCTAAGCAAAGTATTATTATTAATTTTTTAAAATTTTAATTTAAAATTTATTTGAGAAATGCAGAGACACAGCACCACCACCCCTCCCACCTGCTGGTCCATGCCCCTAAATGCCCACAATAGCTGCCCTATCCCCGGAGGGTGGGGTGGGGTGGGCCTGTCTGTTCTGGCCACCCAATCCCCAGAGGGCAGGGCGGGGCCACCTGCTCTGGCCGCCCTATCCCCGGAGGGCGGGGCGGAGCCGCCTGTTCTGGCCACACCTGACCCCGCCCCCACCTCCACCACCCAGGTAGGTGCTCTGCGACCACAACTGCCTGCAGATGCTGTTGCAGCACCTGACCTCGCACAGCCTGACCATCGTGAGCAACGCGTGTGGCACGCTCTGGAACCTGTCAGCCCGCAGCGCACGGGACCAGGAGCTGCTGTGGGACCTGGGCGCCATGGGCATGCTGCGCAACCTGGTGCACTCCAGGCACAAGATGATCGCCATGGGCAGTGCCGTCGCCCTGCGCAACCTGCTGGCCCACCGGCCCGCCAAGCACGAGGCGGCTGACACGGCCATGTCCCCTGGCACCTGCATGCCCAGCCTCTATGCGCACAAGCAGCGGGCGCTGGAGGCGGAGATCGACGCCCAGCATCTGGCACAGGCGCTTGGCCAACTGGAGAAGCAGGCCCTGCCGGAGGCCGACGTCAAGAAGCCACTGCCGCCCCTGCAGCACCTGGACGGCCTGGTGGGGGACTATGCCTCCGACTCGGGCTGCTTTGTCGAGGACGACGCGCAGTCCCTTGCCGCAGCCACCACCAAGCCTGCCAGCCTGACCGTGCTCTCCCTCTTCCTGGACAGCCCATTCCTGCAGGGCCAGGCGCTGGCCCGCACCCCGCCAGCCCGCTGAGCCCGAGAAGGAGGCAAGCAGCAAGGCGGCCATGGCGGCCAAGGCCAAGCTGGTGGATCAACCGTCTGGTGGAGGACACTTACACACTTCGTCTGAGGACAGCGTCATGCTCAGCTCCAGGCAGGAGGCGCCGAGGGAGGGCCAGGCGCAGTCCTGCTTGCCCTACTGCGGCCCCGAGGGCAGCAGGCCAGAGAAGGGGGGGTGGGGCTGGGCGCAATCCCTGCTGCGGCTCAAGGCGGCCCACACCAGCCTGTCCAATGGCAGCCTCAACAGCAGCATCACCAGCAACGGCTACTGCCCGCGGGAGCACATGCGGCCCTGCCCACTGGCCGCTCTGGCTGAGCACTGCGAGGACCTCCTGGGCGTGCAGCTGTGGCCTGCTCAACCGGACCTCGACCTGCGGGGCGGCCAGGCCGAGGGGCCCACCCGGGACGCAGCCGACGCAGATGCCTGCGTGTGCACCATCAAGCTGTCGCCCACCTATCAGCTGGAGACTATGGGCAGGGCAGGCGCGGGGGGGCCCCGGCAGCCCCGAGGCCCCCAGCCGCGGCCCAGAAGCAGGCCTAGCTGCCAGCGGAGTGCCTGAGCCAGGTGCCTGAGAAGCTGTGGGCCACCCGGCCAGCCGCGGCCCACAGGGTGCTGCAGAGGCTGGTGGTGCAGGAGGTGACCCTCTCGCTGTCCCGCTGCAACTCCTTTCCTCGCTGTCCTCTCTGTCCTCGCCTGGGCCCCAGGGAGGCCGGAGACCTGGACAGCGACTTCTCTCTGGAGGGCCTGGAGAAGGCCGGCCCCGAAGAGCCGGAGCTGGACGGGGCGTGGCGCGGGCCGGGGGCCGCCTCCCTGCCTGTCGCCATCCCGGAGCCCCGGCAGGGCCGTGGCCAGGGCCTGGGCATGGAGGACACCACGCAGTCTAGTTCGTCCGAGAACTGTGTGCAGGACACGCCACTGGTGCTGAGCCGCTGCAGCTCCGTGAGCTCCCTGGGCAGCTTCGAGAGCCCGTCCATCGCCAGCTCCATCCTCGGCGACCCTTGCAGCGGGCTGGGCAGCAGCACGGAATGGTGAGCCCCAGAGAGCTGCCCGACAGCCCTGGGCAGACCATGCCGCCCAGCCGCAGGAAGACGCTGCCGGCCGCGTGGCCCGGTCAGCCTGAGAGCAGCCAGTTCAGCCTGCAGTAGGAGAGCTACGTGAAGCGCTTCCTGGACACCGCGTACTGCCGGGAGCGCTGCCCGCCTGCCATCTGAGCTGGACGCCAGCAGCGTCCGCTTCACCATGGAGAAGCCGGAGGAGAACTTCTGCGCCTCCAGCCTCAGCGCGCATGCCCTGCAAGGGCATTAAGTGCAGCAGGACGTGGAGCTGCAGCTGCTGCCGCCCGCCTGCCCCGACCGCGGCGTGGCGCCGGCGGGGGTGGTGATGACGTCAGGAACCGCTGGCGAGAAGAGGCTGCCAGACGCCAGGAGGGGCCGGCTCCCGCGGGCTCCCGCAACCGTACGGCCACGGACCAGGAGCTGGAGCTGCTAGGGGCGAGTGCCTGGGGGCGGCCGTGGCCGCGCGGCTCCGCAAGGTGGCCTCAGCGATGGTGCCCGGCCGCCGGGCGCTGCCTGTCCTGATCTACATGCTGATGCCTGCCCCGGCCCGGGAGGACTACTCGTGCACTGACTCGGCCGATGGCACGCTGGTCAACTTCTCCAGCACCGCGTCCCTCAGCGAAGAGACCCTGCAAGGGCCCCCTAGGGAGCAGCCCCGGGGCCGGCTTGACTGGCAGGAGCCCGCAGGCCTCGCGGCCCCCGCCAGCCAGACTTCGGGTCACCGGCTCAAGGCCAGGGGCACCGGCTGGAACCCGGTGCAGGCCCGGGGCACAGGGAGGAGCCGGGCTGGGCTGGAGCTGCCCCTGGGCTGGCCCCGGAGTGCCCACTTGGACCGGGGTCGGGGGCCAAAGGGGGAGGCAGACCCTGTGCCTCACGACGCCCACCGAGGAGGCCGTGTACTGCTTCTATGACTCTGACTAGGCGCCCTCCTCAGCCGGGCCGTCCCCGCGGCGACCATCCGCCATCCCGCGGGCCCTGAAGTGGGGCGGGAAGGAGGCCCAGGCCCCAGCCAAGGCGGCCGCTCCGGCCCAGCCACACCCCCGGGCCCAGCCCTGGCTGATCGCTGATGAGACCCCAGCTTGCTACTCCCTGAGCTCCTCGGCCAGCTCGCTCAGTGAGCCCGAGCCCTGAGAGCGGCCGGCCAGCCGCCGGGGAGGCCCAGAGCCCACGGTGCCCCAGGCCCCGTGCCGGGAAGGCCGGCGCGACAGCTACCCCAGCCCGCGCTCAGAGGAGGAGCTCCTGCCCCGCTGCGTCGGCTCAGCCATGCCAAGGCGCCGGCCCATGGCCTCTGGCCCCAGGCGCTGCAAGGTCCGGGCTGCCGGGCAGGAAGAGCGGCCGGCAGAGGCGCCCCGGAATTGCGGCGAGGAGGCGGCCAGCTCAGACCGGGCCTCCGACCTGGACAGCGTCGAGTGGCTGCACCATGCGGCCATGGCGGCCCCTCGCGAGGCCTCCTCTGATACCGACTAGCTTCTGTCCCTGGGGTCTGCTCTGTTCACGGGCCCCTCCCTGCAGCTATCCAAGCGCAGGAGCAGGCGCCAGCCCGGGGCCGGCGCCAGGGAGGGCAGTGCCCAGCGGCTGCAGAAATGGAGCCTGGCCTCAGCCAAGAGCGATGGGAGCCCCCACGCCCCTGAGAAGCCGCGCACTGCTCAGAAGGTAGAGGCGGTGTTGCTGGCCATTCTCCGGGGGCCCAGCCCGGCCACCCGGCTTCAGCCCAAAGCTGTCCCTGCCCCCTGGGCCACACCGAGGAAGGCGGCGGAGCCCTCCAGCCTGGCACAGACAGCAGCCAGTCAAGGCGCCAGCGCCCGGGAAGCAGCGCTCTCGGAGCCTGCACCGGCCGGGCAAGATCTCAGAGCTGGCGGCGCTGAGCCACCCACCAGGAGCGCCAACTCCCCTGCTCTTCTCGCCAAGACCCCTTCTTCAAGCTCCTCCCAGACCTCGCCCGCCTCTCAGCCTCTGCCCAGGAAGTCGCCTCCTGCCACCCCAGCTGCAGGGTCTCTGCTCGGTATGGCAGCCCTCGGCGTGCCCTAGACACCGGCGCGGGCCCTGCTAGCCAAGCACCACAAGACCCAGAAGTCACCCGTCCAGATCCCGTTCATGCAGAGGCCGGCCAGGCGCGGGTCGCCGCTGCTGGCCAGGCCCGCCCCAGAGGCCGCGAGGGGGCGGCGGGGACGCGTGGGGGCCGACTGGGCCTGGTGCGTGTCTCCTCCGCCCGCTCCAGCGGCAGCGAGTCCTCCGACCACTCGGGATTCTGGCACCAACCTACCTTCAATCAAGGAGTCGCCCGGCTTGCTGCGTCGCCGGCACACGGAGCTGCCCTCTGCCGCCTCCGACTGCACCTCCCGGGGCGCGTCGCCCCGTCGCCGCCGGCCAGCGCTCCCCGCAGTCTTCCTCTGCTCTTCGCGCTGCGACTAGCTGAAGGCGGCCCCCCGGCAACAGGCGACCTGACCAGGGTCCGATCCCGAACCCAGGCCGCTCGCGCTTCGGCGCACCAGCTTCGAGAGCCCGACGCGCCTGCCCGTGCGCACGCCCCCGCGCGGTCGGAGGCGGTCAAGAGCTACTCCTCCCTGCCCCACATCAGCGTGGTCCGCAGGCCCGAAGGCGCGGCCCCGGGAGCCCTCTCTCCACCCCCCAGCGCACACCCCCTGGAGCCGCGGGAGAGACGGCGAGGCGCGGCCACTGCCCAGAGTGGTCGTACCAGGCACGACGTGGCGGCGCATCTGGGACAAGGACGTCGCGCACATCCTGCACAGCAGCCCGCCTCGACCCTGCTGCTCCAGGACGCCTCACACAAGGAGGGCCCTGCCGGCCCACCGCTGCGGAAGACTAGCGATGCCATGGTGCAGACGGGAAAGGTGGCCCAGCCAAGACCAACGCCAGCACGTCCCCGAGCCTGGCGAGCAGGGAGCAGCCCACCGCCCCAACCGGCGCCCCCGCTGCCCTCCCGGGCAGTGACGTGGATAGGCCCGTCCAGGCCAAGGGCCCTGTCCCGGCGCCCTTCGCCCACAAGGGCTTGGGTATCCCCGTGGGGGACTTCCCTGCCAGCCTGCATGGCTCCCTGAGCTGCGCAGCACGCATCCCGCCCTTCAACTACGTGCCCAGCCCCATGGCGGCGGCCAGGGCCACCACGGACTCTGCTGTGGAGAAGGCCCCAGCCCCTGCCCTGGCCGGCCTCCTGGAGTAGGCCCCAGGCAGCCTGGCGGATGCTGTGCAATGCTCCTAGCAGGCCAGCTCACCGTGGCCTCACCTCGCCAAGGCCTCGTCTCAGAAGGGAATGGAGTGCAAGTGCCCTCCCTAGAGGCGACCCGGGGGAGCCACTACTGGAACCCCAAGGCTCACCCGACCAAGGGGAGGGAGCAGGCTCAGGAGGCAGGCTGAGGCTGTCACCACTGAGCAGCACAGGAGCATGTAATTACTGGTCCTACTAATTCCTTAATGAGGGCTCCACCAGTTGGTTTCCACTCCAAGCCTCAGCTGGGGGAGCAGGGGTGTGGCCTGGAGCCCAGACAGCGCCCCGGGGGGCCTGAGGGAAAGGTGGCAGGGAGAGGAGGGGGCCACCAGGCTACCCTGGACCCCCACCCACCCTGTGGGGGAGGCTGGAGGCCAGCAGGCTTGTGAGAGGGATGGGTTCCTTGGGGAATGCTGGGGTCGGGCTAACCCTGCTGCCCTGGGACGCCACTGCCCGGCCAAGGCATGGTGGACAAGGCAGGCACGGGGGTGGGGGGCCTGGCTCTGTGCCTCCCTCCCAGCTTCCTCTGCATGGACCACGCAGACAGCACCACGACCATGGGACTCCAGGGCCATCACAGCCCTGCGGGCCAGAGCTTCATCATACCCCAGGAGGCTGAACGCAGCAGGAGAGGGGGCCCCGTGGCCCTGCCCCCCTCCATGGAGAAGCATGCTGCAGAGAGAGCCAGTGACCTCTTTCCTGCAGAATCCAGCTGGGGGAAGGGAACCTGCGGGTGGCCACCCAGCAGGGCTACCCCACACCCCATCCCTGGGGAGGGGGCTCCACCTGCTGTGTCCTGTTCTCCACACCTTTGGGCCTCGGCCAGACAGCCGCAGGCGCACCCCAGGTGCCATGCGCTTCCTTCTAGGCCATGGCTGCCAAGCAGGGGGCCTGGGGATGACCAACAGTGGGGGTGAGGCAGTGCCCAAGGCCTCCACACACAGAGACTGCCGGGTGTCCCCAGGCCTGGGGCTTGGGGCTACTCCGAGAGCAGTGAGGGTGAGACGCAGGCACAGCTCACCCCGCCCAGCGTGGGGAGACCACGGAGTGACCTTTGGACAATGGAGCTGAGGCCAGGCTGCAGGCCCTGTCCTGGGGACCGAGTCTTGCCCTGGACACCAGCACCCACCCCCACCCTGGCCATTCCTATGTCCACTGAGGATCAGCGGCCACTTGGCAGCCTTCCCTGTGCCCACCTGCCTGTTCCCCATGCCCTGCAGTGTCCGTCCCACGTGTACATAGCGCTGCCTGCCAGCACCCCATGTAAAGCCGCCAACTGGCAGAAGGACCACACCCCCTGCATTGGTGTCACACAACTTTAATAAACGGAGCTGCATGAGTGGGGGCGGGGTTGGGCCTCCCATGCTGGCCATGAGCAGGGAGGTCAGGGGTCCCCGCTGGCCCAGGAAGACTGTCCCACTGGGACGTCTCTGTCCGGCTCCATCCTTGGCTGTGGCCCAGGCTCTGTCAGGCCCGACAGTGCCTGGTAGGCTGGGGGGTCTCTGCAGCAGCTGAGCAGCTGTGACTGGGGTCTCTGAGGCTCAGGCAGAAGAAGAGAAACTCCTGTGGCCTTGGGGCTCGGCCCTCTCTCCCGGGACGCAGGGAGCTGGGGGCCACCAGGGCCTCTGTCCCAGGGAGGGCATCCAGGGCCTGGCCCGTGGCCGCTCCACTTTCCACTGCATCAGCCTCTCCCGCAGCAGCTAAGGGGATGCTCCTGCCCAGGAGTGGCAGCATGAGGCCCGCGGGGGCCCGCCAGGGCAGCCGCCTCCCCCTCCCAGCCAGGGAATGTTGTGCCGGGCCAGCGCCAGGCAAGGGACCACAGAGTGGCCCCATGAGATGGACAGAGTCTACTGGAGGGAGGTGGTCCCAGGCACCCACACAGGGTCTGCTGAGGGGAGGTGGTCTCGGGTGCCCACACAGAGTCCAGCCGGTGCCCGGGCAGGGAAGGGCCCAGGTCAGCCAAAGGAGGCGGCGGTCGAGGCACCAGGCAGCACTGCCCGCGTAATGTGGCCAATGTCCAGCTCCAGCTCAGCAACAGCTTGCCGCAGGCCCTTGCGCTGCTGCCTCAGCCCCTCGCCTGCCCACTGCAGCCACGCATTGGTGGCCATGTAGGCCCCGCTCCCTCTGGGCCTCAGGGTCCGTCCTCTCTCCACCTGGGGTCTCCTGGGGGGTCTGGGACAGCATGAAGAAGTGTCAGTTGCAAGGGAGCCCCCAAGACCAGAGCCACCCAGCAGGAGGGAGCCCAGCCTGGGGAACGCAGGCACCTGCAGACCCCACTCCTGCACAGCACAAGCCCACCCCAGTGGCCTAGGCACCCCACAGTCACTCTCAGGGGCCCACGCGTGACCTGGCATCTCACACGCCAGCTGGAGCATGCCAGTCTTAATAGCAGGGTCCCTGCCACCCACCTGGAGCTCTGGGTTCCCAGGTCCCCACTGCGCCCATCTTACACATTGTTCTAGAATCGCTCTCCTCAGCAGTGATGGAAGCAGCAGGGCCCACACTGGGGTGCCAGCTGCTGCTCTCCCCAGCGGCCAGCAGGGAGCCGGATGGGACACCAAGAGGCCCAGATCGCAGGCGGCAGATGCGCCCACCACGCCACAGCCCCGGCCCCTCTCAGGGCCCCATCCCCAAGGAGGGCCAGGACCAAGAGTGGCCCCAGGAGATGGACAGGGCCTGCTTGGGGGGAGCCAGTCCTGGGCACCCACACAGTCCAACTGGCACCCAGGCCTGGGAGAAGGGGCACAGGTCAGCCCGAGGTGGCAGAATGCAATTTGGTTTTTTTGCCAAATGGGCTGTGGCACTTCCCAGGCAGATGCACCCTGAGTGAGACTGTGGGGGGGGAGGGTTGTGGGGGAGGTGGCCATGAGTCTCAGAGGCAGCGATGGGAAGGCAGTGTGCCAACACACGTGGTCCATGACCCTACACACACACCCAGTCCAGGACCCCACACATGCGGCCCATGACCCCCCCACACACACGTGGTCCACGACCCCCCGACACACGTGGTCCATGACCTCCCACATGGTCCAGGGCCGGAGCAGCAGCAGGAAGGCGGGCAGCCTGGACCCAGCTGGTGAGCGAACACATCTTGCTGAAATGAGGGAGTGTCCACTGCTGTGGTGCTACAGCTGCCAGCTCCTCCCTTGCCACGGCCGGGGACCTGGCCTCGAACCCTAGCCAGATGCCTGCTCGATACAGGTGACTCGCGACAGACAAAAGGCAGCCAGTGACTGAAACGCGGCTCAGCCTGGGCTCTGCCAGGCGCCCTGGCCCACAGAACCTCTGGCTGACGGCAGCGGCCCACGGCGATGCCGAGCAGCCCCGGGTCACACAGAGCCCGGCATGGAATGTGATAGTATGGCTGGGGTTATTTAATTCATCTGACAGGAGGGGAGAGAGAGAGAGAGATGGAGGGCAGTGGGAGGGAGGGCGAGGGCGAGAGAGAGACAGAGAGAGAAGACACAGAGAGAGAGGGAGAGAAAGATCCTCTGTCTGTGGTTCACTCCCCAAATGGTTACATCAGCTGGGGCTGGGCCAGGCTGGAGCCAGGTGCTCCCTCCGAGTCCGTGGGCACAGGGCCCCAGTATAACTTAATTCTAAAAAGTAGGCTCCCAGGGCTGGCGTTGTGGCATAGCAGTAAAGCTGCCGCCTGTGACTCTGGCATCCCATAGGAGCACCAGTTCAAGTCCTGGCTGCTCCACTTCTGATCCAGCTCTTTGCTGTGCCCTGGGAGAGCAGTGGAGGATGCCCCAAGTGCTTGGGCCCCTGCGCTTGCATGGGAGACCTGGATGGAGCTCCTGGCTCCTGGTCAGCCCAGCTCCGGCTGCTGCAGCCATTTGGGAAGTGGATCAGTGGACAGATCTCCCTCTGTCTCTAATGTCTTTTTCAAAAAAGAAATAAAGAGAAAGAACAGTAGGTTCCCATAGAATCCCCAGGCCTCAGCCCACAGGGCGCGTCCTAGGAGGGTGGGGGTGGCGCTCTGGGTCTGTCTGGGCCCAGGGCTCAGTACAGCTGAGCACCTCGCGGAGACCACAGAGTCCACCGGGATACTGCATGCGGAACCCTGTCCTCCCACACCCCACTTCTCAGCTCCGCCCTGGGCCGGGCCAGAGACCCCTCAGACCCTCACCACGGCCTCTGTCCCACGGCGTGCTCCCCCTCTGTTAATGGGGCCAACACCTTCCTCGGCCCCAGGCCCACGCACCACAGGATGCAAGGTCCTGCCCCAGCCACCACTCCTGGGGCTTCAGGAACGCCCCCTGCCCTGCCCGGGCATGAGCCCCCTACCCTCCAGGGCCAGCGGGGTGAAAACAAGGTCTTGGGCCAGCGCCCTGCGCAGTCCTCCAGGATCTGCTCCACCATGGGCGGCGCCGGGCTCGTGGGCAGCACCAAATGCTTCTTGGCCTTGGAGCCCATGCCTGCAGGTGGCAGACGAGGCCGCCACAAGGCGCGTCCCCGTCACGGCCACTGCCCGGTGAGGCCCTGCGCACCTGGGGAGCCTGTCCTGCCCTGATCGCAAGGGGTTGCAGGGAGCCAGGTTGTGACCACGCCGCCGCCTCCTGGTCCTAGCGAAGGACTTACAGCCAGCCCAGGACTCACCGGGACTGCAAAGTATTATTATAATAAATGAAATAATATAGGAAAACATAACAGGTCAATTACAACCAAGAGATAATAAAAAATACAAGAGTTGTCAAGGTTCCCAAAAAAGCCATCCAAATAGGTGAAAAGTGCAAAAAAGACAATCACGTGATTGTTTAGATTACATGTTGAAAACATTCAATAAAACTCAGCATCTAATGAAAAAAACCTTACTTTCAGTGAAAACAAGCAGAAAGTAACTTCTTCAATCTGATCAAGATTAAAAGAAACCTACAAAAACCAACACAACTAATACAGAACCATTGAAAGTTTTTCCCTGGACATAAGCCAGATGCCACTACCATTTTTTTTCAACTTTCTATTGTAAAGGTAATCAGGAAAATAAAATGCAAAAAATGTGTAAAGTTCAATTTATAAGGAATGAAATTGTGTGTATATATATATATATATATACATACACACAGAATTATATAGGATGACACATAAGTACTTAGATGATTCATAAAATCTAATAATAAATACAACTGATACATAAATTTAACAATATTACTGGAAATATCAATGCATAAAATCCACTAATTACTAAATACCAGCAAGAAACAAACAGAAAATAATATTAAAGGGCAAGAGGTAGACTAGAAAACAAATATCTCGGAGAGATGAAAAAAAGAATTGAATTTGTAATATCTGTAAAGATTCTTAATATTAAAAACCCCACATAGAAATGAAGAAAATGAAAAAGACCAAAGCCAATAAACAGCCAATACTCTCTAACTCACCTAAGCAGGTTATTGCAGCCTCCAGGTGGGATTCTCCCAGGAAGACCCGTGGGGAGGCAGGAGGGTCCCAGCAGGTGGCAGGCTCCCACTGGTGAAAGGGTGCAGCCCTGGAGGAGGCCCTTGGCCCCTGAACCCAGGCCTCGCCTCTCTACCATCTGGAGTGGCCTGGAGTTCCCGTCCCTGCTGTAGAGAATGCTGATTTGTTGTGTCTTCTGGGTCCTGCATGCTGACGGCTATGTGAGCTGTCCAATCAGGCATGGTGACGTCACTGTGACATAATCACACTGGATTGTGACACCACAGAGTTCCAAATTCCTGGAGGAGAGAGGTCCAAGGAGGGGGCTCTGCCGCTGGGTAACTCGGGAGCTAGTATGGCATCCGCTGTTCTCTGACCTGTTCCCACCACAATGCAGCCCATCTCATATGCCCAGGAATGGTGAGTGTGTGGGGCCAGGTGTTCAGAGTGGGGGAAGGGGAAGCTAGTGGTACCTGCTGGCAGGACGCTGGCTCCCAGAGGGCAGAGTGTCTCTGGAACCGTGGGCCCCATCTCACTGTCAGCACAGCACTTCCCTGGGTTCCTTGTGGTCTACAGGGTAGGGCCTGGACTGGCACCCAGGACCCAGGCACCCTGCTCCTTCCCTGTTAGCAGAGAAGTCTAGGCCCCAGAGCCATCTGTGGGGAGCTGAGTGGCAGCAGCCCCACATCTCCCCGCTTGTGCAGTGGGGACAGAGTGGTCACTAGGGAGCAGCAGTGCTGTGTGTATGGGATTCATGCACGTGAGGAGTTGTCCTCTATGGGGTCCTCAGTTCTCCTTTCTTCCCATGCGGGAAACAGGGTCTCAGTTCCAGGACCTGGCCTTTCTGCGTAGCTTTCTAGGAAATACCCCATTAGTTTTAGTATGTGGAATCACTAAATAGAAACAGTGTAGAATGCCTAATGATTTCTAAAATTTACAAGGAGATTGAAACTGTTTAAATTTATTAAACAGTTTTTATGTGAGACTGTCAAGAAAACTTGAGAAAAGTTCTACGTTACTACACACAATCCATTTTTAGAGATCATATAAATAGGTGTTTTTGCACTGATATTTAGTAAATAATGAAAGATTTCCTATGAGACTTTTTGTAAAGGAATTAGGACTCATATTAGTTTCTCATTTAATGTCTTCATTTTTAAATGTTGTTTATAGCCATTCACTATATTCCCACTAAACTAGGGTCTTTTTGCATTTTACTTGTTAAACGTTTTTTAGTGAAGTATTAAGACTTTTTTTAACTGTAAAGTGTATTTAAAATGTTATCTCAAAAACTAAAGAAAAAATACAAGAAAGAAGAGTGGGAGAGAGAGAAAGATATATCATTATGCTTTTAGAATTGTATATACAAACAATATTGCATCTGTTTAAAAAACTACCAATTTGGATGGCACCACAGCTCACTAGGCTAATCCTCTGCCTATGGTGCCAGTACCCTGGGTTCTAGTCCGGTGGGGGCACTGGATTCTGTCCCGGTTGCTCCTCTTCCAGTCCAGCTCTCTGCTGTGGCCCGAGAAGGCAGTGGAGGATGGCCCAAGTGCTTGGGCCCTGCACCCCATGGGAGACCAGGAGGAAGCATCTGGCTCCTGGCTTCAGATCAGTACAGCGCGCCGGCCTTAGTGGCCATTTGGGGAATGAACCAACGGAAGGAAGACCTTTCTCTCTGTCTCTCTCTCTCTCCGTCTAACTCTGCTTGTCAAAAAAAAAAAAAAAAAACTGATTTGACAAATATTTAAATATACAATTTGACAAATATTTAAAACAAAATGAGACATTGTAGATACTTTAATTTTGATTATCATTCTTATCTAGGAGATCGGAAAACAATCCTATCTTCTCATGTTAAAATATCCTAGTATACTAGAGTGGATAGAGTTCTTGGCTCCTGGCTTCAGCATGGCCCAGCCCTGGCCATCGTGGCCATTTGGAGAGTGGACCATCAGATGGAAGAGCTCTCTCCCTCACTGTCTCTATAACTGCCTTCAAAGTGTATAAATATGTTGAAGATTTTCCTTAACTTCATTCTAAAAATGTGTCTCTATTTACATGTATGCATTATATGTGCATCAAAGAACATTTGGAAAATTTAGTATAAGCTATGGGAAGAGATCAAATCTCCTTCTGTATTTAGTCACTTAACATTTACACACAGATACATGCATATACACGTAAACTTTTACAAACAAAACCATGACCAAATAGACATGCTACTTTGTTGTCTACTTTTCCTACTCAACAGTGTGTATGTGCTTTTCCCTTCATGTTGTTAACTATTCTTTTTAAAGGTCATAATTTAATTGACTGAAAATATTAACCGTTTTGACAACTCAAGTTTTAACAATTTTCTATGATGAATAATTATAGTAAACACTTCATATAACTCATTATTCATATGTCTGAATTTTAAGATTAAACTGATTTGTGTACATTGAATTACTAAGCTTGAGGTTAATTATATATAAATGAATGGAGGGCCCAGCACTGTGGCATAGCAGGTAACGTTGCCACCTGCAGTTCTGGCATTCCATGTGGGTGGTGGTTTAAGACCTGGCTGTTCCACTTCCGATCCAGCTCCCTGCTGTGGCCTGGGAAAGCATTAGAAGATGGGCAAAGTCCTCGGGCCCCTGCACCCTTCTAGGAGACCTGGAAGAAGCCCCAACTGTTGTGGCCCATTGGGAAGTGAACCAGCAGGTGCAAGACACCTTTCTCTCTCTCTCTCTCTCTCTCTCTCTCTCTCTCTGTCTTTGTCTCTCTCCCTCTCTCTCTGCCTCTGCCTCTCTGTATCTCTTTGAAATAAATTAAAAATTCTTTAAAAATTTAAATGAATGGAACAAATTTAATGTATTTCACAAATATGGTTTTAAGAGAATAATGATACTTCCCACTCTACCCTCTATCTCCCTCCCTCTTCCTTCCTTTATTATTTTCCTCTTAATGTTTACAATGACATACTTTTAATTTACTTTATACACAAGCTTAACCCTCCACTAAATAAAGAATTCAACCAGTAACAAGCTATAATTCAGTAAAAAACAAAAATTCAAATGTAAAAATATCAATTTTGATCAGATGCACTACATTTTTTACTCTGTATATTAGCCATAACAAATCATGGAAACATATGCTATTTATTTTTATGGGGCTGGCTTATTTCGGTAAGCATAATAGTCTCCAGTTGCATAGTTTCTTGCAAAAAAAAAAGGATTTCATTTTTAATGACTGAATAGCATTCCTTTGTGTGTGTGCGTGTATGTGTGCATCTCACAATTTCATTAATTAGTCATCAGTTGATGGACACCGTGCTTCAGATTGGCCCAGCTCTGGCCATTATGGCCATTTGGCGAGTGAATCAGCAGATGGAAGACCTCTCTCTCTCTCTCTCTCTCTCTCTCTCCCTCTCCCTCTCACTAACGCTGCCTTTCAAATAAATATTTTTTAAATAAAATATCCTGTGGTCTCCATTGATGACCCCTTTAACCAGAATGACTGGGCCACTTAGCACTCATTCCTTTTGGAGGTCGACATCTGGATCGTGGAGGATGACCTCACGGTCACAACCCCAGGAGGACTGCCCAGGCTGTGGAGAAGAAGGCCTGCAGCAGAACTGCTGCTGAAGGGCAGCTAGACTGTTAGAGTAACCGACCCACCCAGGCCTGTAAACCAGCTCAGTTTAATGGCTGGGGGATGACTCTGAGCCACACTCTGGGAAGACGCAGCACACATTCATCGCCGACCTTGTGGTGGGGTTCTCACAGGATACATCAAGACTGGTGACCCCTGCCGCTTGGAGCATATGGCCAAACACAAAAAACTCATGAGGATTGAGGTAAAGCTACCGCTTGCAGTGCCAGCATCCCATATGGCCACCGGTTTGAGTCCTGGCTGCTCCACTTTCAATCCAGCTCTCTGCTAAGGCCTGGGAAAGCAGAAGATGGTCCAAGTCCACCCTGGGAAGACCTGGAGGAAGCGAAGCTCCTGGCTCCTGGCTTTGGATTGGTGCAGCTCTAGCTGTTGCAGCCAATTGGGGAATGAACCAGCAGATGGAAGACTCTCTCTCTCTCTGCCTCTTCTTCCTGTGTGTAACTGTGACTTTCGAATAAATAAATAAATCTTTTTTAAAAAAAAAGTTCCATTAACCTGAAGGCCATGTGAGAAACAGGAGACCCTGGGACTCCACTGGACACACCCTGGCCCTTGATCCCATCTCCCTGAAATAAGCACTGGTGATAAACAAACAAATAAAATAAATAAATGAATAACTGTTATCAAAATTTACTTTTCGTATTCCTTTCCATGCTGAAAAACTTCAAATTCAATGACAGGATACAAGAAACTGTTTAGAATTAAAGAGTTATATTAGTATAAGATTGGTATAAATGAGAATACAGTACATGCTTTCAATACATAGGAAGGGGCCAGCACAGTGACATAGCAGGTAAAGCTGCCAACTGCAGTGCAGGCATTCCATATGGGCACCAGTTCAAGTCCCAGCTGCTCCCCTTCCAATCCAGCTCTCTGCTATCGCCTGGGAAAGCAGTAGAAAATAGCTCAGGTGCTTGGACCCCTGCATCCGCATGGGAGACCTAGAAGAAGCTCTTGGCTTCAGATCAGTGCATCTCCGGATATTGTGGCCATCTGGGAGAGAACCAGTGGACTGGAAGACTTCTCTCTCTGTAACTCTGACTTTCAAATAAATAAAGCTTTTAAAAAAATATCTAGGGAAAATACATTTTCAGAATATTGATTCCCAAGAAAAACACTTGTGAAAAAGGTTTCTTTTTCAAAACATGGATACATCATGACATAATTTACCAAAGACCATGACTTATATTTAGAAGATCAATCACAAAGGAAGGTGAAAGGTATCAACTGATTTTCTAAAATTCTGAAATGAATTTTGAAATAGAATTCAAATTTGATAGCTCAATGCTCTTTCACTGACTTTAAGGAGAGAGACAATCTATGAATCCTATGACAAATTTTCTCAATGGAAATATGCAGAGAAAATATCTGTAGACTCAAAATGATTACACTGGGATTCATGTCTATTGATTACAAAGGGAATTTTATCAAAGTACAGAATTAAAAGGAGGGCACACGTCCAAGGTCCAACATAGAAGAGAGGTGGGGAGCTGTAGAAAGTTTTGGCAGGCTAAGTTTGGCCTTATGGAATGGGAATGTTTATAAGGGGGAAAGGAGATGAAAAAGTCACTTTAAATATGTTTATAAGCAGAAGTCTTTATCCTATATCATGTGAAAAGTAGAAATGTGACCAATTGGCAAGTTTTCAGGAAACGTGATCTTAAGCTAAGGGAGACAAGTGATTTTTTCCCCTGGTCAGAAAATGAGTCACCCAGGAAATTCTGAAAAACTCTTCAAAAAAAGATTTATTCATTTATTTGAAAGGCAGAGTTAGAGGGGAGAGAGGGAAAAGAGGAGGAAGAGGGGGAGATAAAGAGCGAGAGCAAAACACCTCCGTCCACTTGTTCACTCCCCAAATGGCTGCAACATCCAGGGCTGGGCCGGGCCAAAGCCAGTAGCCAGCAGCTTCTTCTGGGTTTCCCATGTGGGTAGAAGATGCCCAGATAATTTTCCCATCTTCCACTGCTTTCCCAGGATCACTAGCAGAGAGCTGGATGTGAAATGGAGCAGCCAGGATTCAAACTGGTGCCCGTGTGGAATGCTGGCACTGCATGGGTGGCTTAACCTTCTATGCCACAGTGCTGGCCCCTTGAACAAGTCGTAATGCCCACTTGCTAACACTGGTCCTTTACTGGGATAAGTAAAATTAAATAACACTTATAGGTCATTTTCTACTAAAATATGTGAGAAAGTTAATATATTTCTTGGTATATTTGAAATGTCACAAACACACCGGGAAGAATAATGAAATTTAAAGTTGCATTTTCTTGATATTAATATGAAGATATTATATCAGTATATATTCTAACAATACCAAAGATCCTGTGATCTACAGCAAGAAATACATAATTAAGGCATGCATTTGTGAGGTGAAGTTCACTTGGGCTAGACTCAACCAGTCTCACTGGGGCTCATTTATATATCTGGAATTCATCTGGATGGCAGCTGATCTAGGATGGCCTCAGCTTTCCTGACTTGGGCACCTGGGCTCTACATCCGGCTCCATACGAACAGACTCCAAGAATGCAGTCATGATTTTTAGACTCTAGAAGGCTTGCTCAGGCATATGGTTATGGCCATTATAAAAGATCAAGAGCATGGGTGGAGATGTACATGATTTACCAAATCTCTTCTTCTGTCTGACCTGCACACATCTCACTGTACAAACCAGGAAATGTGGCTGGTATCTAGAGAGGAGTGGGAAGCCACAAGAATGCTCTGTGGCAGCAGACATGAGTAAAGGAAAGCTGAAGAACTGGAGCCATTACACGCAGTCAATATGCTGTTCACCTGAATTTTCTGATGAGTGATGAACATGTTCCATTAAGCAAGTCAACAAAATGTATTTATTTAAGAATATTTATTTTCTTTTTGTAAAAAATTGTAACACAAAGTAATTGTAGACCAAAGCCCTATCAAATAAATAATGATTCCTATATTCAGATTTTCAGTAAATTATTAGAAATAGATTTATATTCTCATATATATATATATATATATATATACATATATACACATATATATGACTCCTAAACATCTCTTAAAGTAACCAAGGTTCAAAATATGACAAGATTGGCCGGCGCCGTGGCTCAACGGGCTAATCCTCCGCCTTGCGGCGCCGGCACACCGGGTTCTAGTCCCGGTCGGGGCACCGGATTCTGTCCCGGTTGCCCCTCTTCCAGGCCAGCCCTCTGCCGTGGCCCAGGAGTGCAGTGGAGGATGGCCCAGGTGCTTGGGCCCTGCACCCCATGGGGAGACCAGGAAAAGCACCTGGCTCCTGGCTCCTGCCATCGGACGAGCGCGGTGCGCCGGCCGCAGTGCGCCGACCGCGGCGGCCATTGGAGGGTGAACCAACGGCAAAAGGAAGACCTTTCTCTCTGTCTCTCTCTCTCACTGTCCACTCTGCCTGTAAAAAAAAAAAAAAATATGACAAGATTGAGTGCTAGTGGAACTAGATTTATCTGGAGATCAACTCCTCAAGGTCATGGAAGTTAATTTCTCCCCCTCTTGAGGGTTTATTTTTCTTCTTTTCCAGTCAGGTTAGCTAGATTGTACTAGATTAATCACCCTCCAGATGTTCTTACAAAAGAGTTCCTCTTGGGAGAAAGCTATAGGCATAAAATTAAAGAATGCATGCAATTTTATTTTTGAAGTTTGGGTTGGGATGCTAAGTTTTATAGTGAAGTATGGATCTTTTATTCTGTAGGAGGATCTTGGATGCCATCATATCCGTTTATAAGCATAAGCTAGGACCTCTTGTTTATTTCTTTTTTAAAAAAATTTATTTAAAAAGCAGAGATACAAACTGGAACAAGGTTAGGCTGATTCATGGTGGAGAAAACGTTATTTTAACTTTAAATTCCACTGATTATTTCCTACATTAATCCAAATCGGATTATTCCCATGTGATGTAACAATTAAAGTCAGGTGTGATTCTAAGTGTACATGAAAGGAATGACTAACACCACAGTTGAACTTGAGTGTTATAACAGGATTTACCTGTTTCAAAATAACTTATTTATTTACACACTTATCTTGATATCTGCAACACCAAATATAATTTTTGAATTCTATTTTCCAACATTCTGTCTTCTCCATCCTCACTAAACTGCTTTCCTGTGTATTCATTTTCTATAACTAAAATAGCAAATATCTCAGACTTGGTGTCTTAGAGCAGCACAAATTTACATTCTGATATTCTGTATGTCAGATGTCTATCAGGCTAAAATGCAGGGTACATTCCATTCTGGAGGCTCCACAAGTCCATTCATTTTTTGCTCACTGGGTCTTTTGCAGAATTCATTCCCTTGTGGTTATAGGACCAAAGTCCCTGTTATATCTCTGGCTATGAGTGGAGGTCTGTCCCCAGCTTCTAGAGAGCACTGCATTCCATGGATCATGGGCCTCTTTCTTCAAAGGAAGCAACAGAGAATTACAGAATCCTGCTGCATATCCCTGGCCAATCCTTCTGCGTGCCCTTTCTCCTTTTACAAGTCAAATGTTCGATCAGATCCACATGGGTACTGCAAGATTATTTCTCTATTTCAAGGTTTATATCCTCAATCTAATTCGCATTTTAAAATTCCCTTTTGGAAAGATAATGATTTAGTCCCAGGTTTTTAGGGTTAGGAAAAGGGGCCATTGCTTGGATTTTCAGTGTTGTATCCTCAAAGACAGGTCTGATTTTCCTCACTGTGTTTTTTGAAATTTCTCACTTTTGTTCTTTTCAATGCTCTCTCTATATTAAGGTCTCTTCCTGCAAAGTGGACAATTTACTAAGTCAATGGGCAGGAGCTGATATTCTTTCTGCCAGGAAGCAGAATTATTCATTGTCTCACAAACGTCCCCTTCTGTAGGAAATGCATCAACCCTAATTACAGGCAATCTCAGATTACACTGTAACAAGTGGACATTGCACAAACTGTGGTGAAATCATGCAATCAAAATTGCACACAGCAGGATCCTTCAGTAGACATTAATTTGTACAACATATTTCAGTGTCTGTGAATTCAGGACTACTCAAACTCCCTAGTGTTCCAGGCATAAAGTTTCTAAGGCAACAGAAGAGACACTGGGATCTTTTCTTCAGCAATGTGCAGATTGGACATATCGGAAAATGACTTGAAGTATTCGGTAGATAGTGTTGGTGCAATCAAATTGACACTTAGGGTTCAAAGTCTGAGGGGCAGCAAAGTGGAGGCAAGAAAATGTGGAGATGAAAATAAGGTGTCCCCAGAGGCAGATTCTCTCCCTCTGACATAAGCAATGGTTTTGTTTTCAAGATATTTTTTTTTTACGCCGGCACCATGGCTCAATAGGCTAATCCTCTGCCTTGGTGCCAGCACCCCAGGTTCTAGTCCAGGTCGGGGCGCCGGATTCTGTCCCAGTTGCTCTTCTACTCCTGCTCTCTGCTGTGGCCTGGGAGTGCAGTGGAGGATGGCTCAAGTCCTTGGGCCCTGCACCTGCATGGGAGATCAGGAGAAGCACCTGGCTCCTGGCTTCAGAGCAGCGTGGTGCGCTGGCTGCAGCAGCCATGAGGGGTGAACCAATAGAAAAGGAAGACCTTTCTCCTCTTCTCTTCTCTTCTCTTCTCTTCTCTTCTCTTCTCTTCTCTTCTCTTCTCTTCTCTTCTCTTCTCTTCTCTTCTCTTCTCTTCTCTTCTCTTCTCTTCTCTTCTCTTCTCTCCTCTCCTCTCCTCTCCTCTCCTCTCCTCTCCTCTCCTCTCCTCTCCTCTCCTCTCCTCTCCTCTCCTCTCCTCTCCTCTCTTCTCTTCTCTTCTCTGTCTCTCTCTCATTGTCTACTCTGCCTGTCAAAAAAAAGATATTTTTTAAAGACTTATTTTTATTTATTTGAAAGAATTACACAGAGAGAGAACGACAGGCAGAGAGAGAGAGAGAGAGAGAGAGAGAGAGAGAGAGAGAGAGAGAGAAATAGAGAGAGAGACAGGTCTTTCATTTACTGGTTCATTCCCCAATTGGCCGCTTGGGCCAGAGCTGCACTGAACCAAAGGAGGCAGGAGCTTTTTCGAGGTCTCCCACAGGGCTGCAGGGGCCCAAGGACTTGGGCCATCTTCTACTGCTTTTCCAGGCCATTGCAGAGAGCTGGATCAGAAGTGGAGCTGCCAGGACATGAACTGGCACCCATACAGGATGCCGGCACTGCAGTCGGTGGCTTTACCTGTTACGTCATAGCACCAGCCTCCAAGGTTGATTTTTTAAAATCAATCAGTTGCAAGTCATTGACTTTGAGTGCTTTAGAAATACTTTGCAGTTTTGCTCCAGCAATTCAAACTCTCTTCTAATCTTTGATAAATTCTTTCCTCCATTGCTTACGGCTATGCTGCATGCCATCTGCCCTCTCTTCATTCAGGTAGCTGCTCCACCTGCTCTATGCTCTGGGCGCAGGCAGAGCCTGCAGCCAGCCAACCAGTGGAAAGGGTGTTGGGTGTCTGAGGCACTGGCCACTCAGCTGCTGCTTCCCAACAATGAGAATCTGCATCAGTGGTGTGTGCTCCCAATCACCAGCAGCAGTGTGATTCACCAGCCTTGCCCAGAGTAATTCCACAGTCCCTGATGTAGGGTTGCCCTGGTCCTCACCACCCCTCTCCACTCATGCCCCACCCTGGGCTAGAGGACTGTGCTGCATGAGGACATCTGCCCAAGAGGCCTGGGGTCAGCAGTGACCAAGAGTGTTGCAGACAACCAGCCCAGCCTGTGGGAGGGAGACAACTAGTTCCTATAGTTCGACTCACAGTCAAGCTTACAAAAAGGATGTAGGTCTAACTAGCTTTCTAATGAAGATAACATTGGGAAGGCATTGTGCTTAGCAGTTAAGATGTCATTTTAGGGGGACATTGCTGCAGTTTAGTAGTTTAAGCCTCCACCTGCAGCACTGGCAATCCTTATGGTTGTCAGTTCATGTCCTGATTGCTCCTCTTCTGATCCAGCTATTTGCTTAACGCCTGGGAAGGCAGTGGAAGATGGAACAAGGGTTTGGGCCCCTGCATCCATATGGAAGTCCTGAAAGAAGCTCCTGGCTCCTGGTATTGGATTGGCCCAGTTCTGGCCATTGCAGCCATTTGGAGAATAAACCAGAGGATGGAAGACCTCTCTCTCTTTGCCTCCTAAACAAAGGAATAAATTTTTTTTTTTAAAAAAGATGCCATTTGGGAACACAGTGTCCCATGTTGGAGTACTTGGGTCCACATCTTGGCTTTGGATGTTTACTCCACCCTCCTTCCAGCACAGACCCTGAGAGGCAGTGCTGACTGTTCAGCTAGTAGGATTTCCTACTCATGTGGGAGCCCTGCATTGAGTTCCAGCTCCTAGCTTTAGGCTGACTCAGATCTATGATGTTGGTGTTTGAGAAAAGAACCAACAAATGGGAGCTCTGCTATTGTCTCTCCCTCTCAAATAATTTTTAAATGTTTTTCTCATTGTAAAACAAGACAGCATTGAAAACAAGAATATTGAAAGTTTCAAGAAAATCTATTATTCTATAACACAATTAAAATAAAGAACATTTATTTCTACACAATAAATGATTTTCAGTATAAATTATTACCCTATACTTTTTATAAACTCTATATTCAAAGAATATCCTCAACTAATTCAATTAATTTCAAGGATTTATTAAATGCTAGACTACATTAAATTTATGGATGAATTTTATCAAGGAATCATCTAATGTAAATGATTACCATATGTTTGCACTCTTGGGAATCATCCTTTTGTGAATATTTTGGCATCAATATAATTTTGTCTAAAATTTCTTTATGAAAAAATATCTGGACTAGATCAATTGAATAGTATTTCATGGTTTTGTTACCTAATGACAAATTGCCTTAATTGAGGTTTATAATTATTTATTAACACTAATGTTATGTGTTTATCAAATACAGTTATATTAAGATACATTTGGGGTTGGCACTGTGGCATAGTGGGTAAAGCTGCAGCCTGGCAATGCCAGCATCCCAAATGCATGCTGGTTCAAGTCTCAGCTGCTCCATTTCCAAGCCAGCTCTCTGCTATGGCCTGGGAAAGCAGTGGAAGATGGCCCAAGTCCATGGGCCCCAGAACCCATATGGGGGACCCAAAAGAAGCTCCTAGCTCCTGGCTTTTGTTCAGCACAGCTCTAGTTGTTGTGGCCAATTAGGGAGTAAAATAGTGGATGAAAAACCTTTCTTTCTCTCTCTTTCTGCCTCTTCTCTTTTTGTGTAACTCTGACTTTCAAATAAAAATCTAAATATTTTTTAAAAGATACATTTTTTTGCAAATAATATATGACATCAATACAATTACTTAAATTTTTTCATACAAGTAGCTTAAATTTCATACAAGTAGCCCAAATTATGGCTGATTGGTTCCGTAGTCCAATGATATCTTTGAACCCAACTATTTTCCCCTTCTGTATGAATTTCAGTGTTGTATGTTACTAGAATTCTGAAAAACATTCTTTTAGGCATCATCTAAACATCATGATTTCCCAAGAGCAAAAATTACTACAAACTATGACTTTCTAGAATTATTTGTTTGGATAATGCTACAATTTTATTGTAGCTTTAAATCGAGCACACACACACACACACACCCATGTACCATACATACTTTCACAAATGCACATACACAATCAGCAAGTCTCCAATGCATTTACCAAAGTGCATCAATGCACTAGTTTAAGATTACTGCCAGAGAATAGTCCCTTTCTTTAAATACCAATTTACTCTAGTGATTTAGTTTTGACCAAAAATGATGCAGTTTAGTTACTGTTTTGAAAAAGAGATAGGTACCATCACAAAGCACAAGTGGGTGAATAAGTTACACTATCTAGGGAATTAGATAAGAAATGGCTCACTCATCAAGTTAAACAGAATTGAATCTATTTTGAGTTACCATGTCAAGCAAAATATGAAGTTTTAAAAAAAGAATGCATATAATTTCAAATAATTTTTGAGTTGTATCTAAATGTGTACACTACAACATTAAGCATAAAAATCACATATATTTAAATACCTTTAGTTAGGAAAATATGAATAGATAATAACAATAATTGCTAACATTTATTTTATACCAGATGATGTTTCCAGCATTTTATTATTCCAGAAAAATGGAGATAGCTCCTGTTATCTTAATTTTAAAGAAAATGGAACTGAGGCATGAAGAGGTAAGTAATTGGTTTGCCCAAGGATATATAATCATGAAGTGGCAAAGCCTGAGACTTGGCATGATCTGAATGGCAGCCATTTTTTAATTTTTTTTTTTACAAATTCAATGTTTTGTCTATTTCATATATTCACTAAAAGAATTTACTATCAAATAATACTTTCTGATAAAATCTATGGAAACTGCAGATGAGTACTGCTCCAAACCAAATACTTGAGGCCAGCATTGGGGCATAGCAGATAAATCCATCATCTTTAAATTTAGCAAAGATATGCCTTGTTAGATGAATGTGCTTTGTGAAATTTTTCTTGTCAGTGTATACACTTTAGAAATTGATTACAGGAGCCAGAGCTGTGGCACAGCTGGCTAAAGCCCCAGCCTGTGGTGCTGGCATCCCATATGGGTGCTGGTTTGAGTCCCAGTTTCTCCACTTCTGATCTGTCTCCCTGCTAATGCACCTGGGGAAGAATCAGAGGATGGCTCATGACCTTGGGCCCCTGCACCCATGTGGGAGACCTGGAAGAAGCTCCAGGCTCCAGGCTTCAGATCAGCTCAGCTCCAGCTGTTGCAGCCAATTGGGAAGTGAACCAGCAGATGGAAGACCTTTCTGTCTCTACCTCTTCATGTAACTCTACCTTTCAAATAAATAAAATAAATCTTTTAAAAAAAGAAATTAATTACATCAGGCAACACATATGAACTTGTATTATAGAAAGCTTGTCCTTTAGAAAAATTTTAGACCTACAGAGCTTAAAAAATGTGGTACAAATGAGAACTTTTGAATAAAAATATATTTTTCATGAATGCATGGTGTTATAAAACACAATAATACATCACTGAGAACCAAAAATAAATTGGACTATCTCATTCTTTGATTTGAAATCTAGGGTCAAAACATCCTTTACTTTTCTTACAGAGAATGTAAATAGTGTTGTGATGTCAAACTCATTCTAAGTTTAGATACCCCATGGGCAATTTTGATCTAATGAAAACAAATCTGTTGGATCATTTACCTCATACTTTCTACTACCTTTAAAATAACATACCCGTCATAATACATCAATAAGAAAACATATTTATGCCTAAAAATACAAGTTCAAGTATTACAAACTGTTCAGCAAAATTTAAAATTGTATGTTTTTAATATTCTGAAATGGAACATTTTTCTTTGCTTCCCAATAAAAATGTGATACAGTTTAACGTCTTGAGAATAAAATCAGAGATTATAAAGTGAAATATATTTTAAGGAGAGAATTTATAATTTTCATTTTAAAACAACAAAAACATTTTTCACTTCTTGGTTTGCATTTTAAATTTGTACATATATATGTATATACATTTTTAGCCGTCCTTACTGGTTACTGCAAATTACCACATACCAGAATTAATTGCTTCCCAACCATTTACAATTTCTTCACTTCAAAGAAAAATACTTCACTGTGTTTCTTGAGGAAACAAGTAAATATAATAATTTGGCATCATTTTACAAAACTGAAATCTGTAAGAACTCAAAAACCACTGCAGAAATATTCTATAAGAAGGTACTCATGCATATTGTTCTTAAAATAGATTCACCCATGTCATATGAGAGCAACTCCTTGCTCAATATTCAAAATGTTCACATTCTTCTAAAAATTCCTTTTAACATAATAACTGCAGTTGAACAACAATTTGGGTACGTTGACATTTCTAGTCTTCTTGTTTTTCTGGGACTGAGTATCTTTTTTGAATTTAGGCTGAGATGGATACAACTCCCTACACAAAGTTAAATGCCTAAACATTAGAGCATTGCTCCTGACCCCTCCTCACTTGTTCCTCTATGTGGGATTTATGAATGACTTACATGAATGGACATATTGGAAAGAGGACAAGAGGTACCATACCCCCTTTTCTGTATTTAGGATTTTCTAGGATGCCTACAAGTGAACATGAGATCTTGTCTGCCTTCTGTTATACTGTAAATTTATCAAAAAACCTGTGCTCTGTGACTAGGTAAGGATGCAATGTAATGTACTACGGGCAATGGAAGGGAGTCTTTGTTGCTAGGCACCAAGACTAACAATTCTGTGGGCTAGAAAGCTTACATTTTGACTTCCTTCCACATCTCATTTGAATCATTCAGAATTCAGAGAAAGTAGGAATGTAAGTTATGAACACACTTCACTGCCACAAATGTTATGATACTCATCAGTCTGTAATCAGAAATGAGTTAAAATTTAACCAAAAATACCACAGTAGACTATGGCAGATTCATCAACATCTATACTTATAATTAATATCCACATCTCTAAATTTATCTACCTACGGATGATGACAGGAATTATTATCTGGGATAGATAATTAACAATTACTTTTATAATTTTCATAATGTACCAAAAAAGTGAAATTTGAAACCCTTGGGAATTGGCTAAGATAAATATGTTTGTATTTGATGAGCCCAGGCTGAGAAAGAACTTGTAAGTGCAATACCAGTCAGAATACCTATCAGAAATTAAATACTTCGGAATAAATTTAACTAAGAATGTAAAAGACATCCACAAAGGAAATTACAAAACATTAGAGGAAGAAATAGAAGAACACACACACACACACACAAATGGAAAAATATTTCATGTTTGTGCATGGGAAAAATTAATATCATCAAAATGTTCATACTGCCCAAAGCGATTTATAGATTCAATGAGATCCCAATCAAAACATCAAGAACATTCTTCTCAGATCTAGAAAAAAAGAGTGCTAAAATCTGTATAGAAACACAAGAGACCCCAAAATAGGTAAAACAATGTTAAACAACAAAAAGTTGGAAGTATCAGAATACTAGATTTCAAGACATATTACAGAGCAGTTACAAATAAAACAGCCTTGGACTGGAACAAAAAACACATGTATACCAATGAAACAAAATATTAATCCATGCAGTTACGATCAACTAATCTTTGACAAATGAGCTAAAATCAATCCCTGGAGAAAGAACAGTCTCTTCAACAAATAGTGTTGGGAAAACTGGATCTCTACATGCAAACATATGAAATAAGACCTGTACTTACACCCCATACAAAAATCAACTCACAACTGATCATGAATCTAAATCTATGACCTGATGTCAACAAATTACTAGAGGAAAACACTGAGAAAACTCTGCAAGACATTGGCATAGGAAAGACTTCTTGGAAAAGACCCCAGAAGCACAGGCAATGAAAGCAGAAAGACAAAAGTGATTGCATCAAGCTAAGAAGCTTTTGTGCTGGAAAGGAAACAGCAAAGTGAAGAATGGTAGAAAATATTGGCAGAGTATATAACTGATAAAGGGTTAATATCTGATGTTTATAAAGATCTCAAGAGACTCAACTGCAACAAAATAATAGTTAAGAAATGGGCAAAGGACATGAACAGAAATTTTTCAAAGGATGCAATCTACACAAATGGCCTACAGACACATGAAAAGATGCTCAGCATCACTAACCAGCAGGGAAATGCAAAGAAAACCACAATGAGGTTTCATCATATCCCAGTTAGAATGTCTATCATCCAAAAATCAAAAAATAATAAATGCTGGTAAGGATGTGGGGGGAAAGGTACCCTTATACGCTGTTGGTGGGAATGTAAAGTAGTACAACCATTATGGAAGACAGTAAGGATATTCCTCAGAAATCTGAAAATCATATAGATCATAAAAATCATATAGATAATAAACATCATATAGATCATAAAAATCATATAGATCTACTATATGACCCAGCCATCCCATTCCTGGGAATTTACCCAAACAAGATTAAATCAGGCTTTGAAAGAGTTATTTAAAACCCCCATGCTTCCTGCAGCTCAAATGACAATAATTAAGACAAGCAATCAAGACAGATTCCCATTAACTGATGTCTGGATAAAGAAATGAGCAGTATGGAATACTACTAAGTCATAAAAAAGAATGAAATCCTGTCCTTGCAATAAATGGGTGCAACTGGATACCATTAGGCTTATTGAAACGAGCAATTGAAGAAAGATAAATGTCATTTCTTGAATGATGTTCTGATAATATAGGATACAAAAATATTTAAGAGTGAAATGGAATCATGATTTGATTATTGGTTTTAGCCCTTGTGGATACTCTAGTGAAACTGTGGTGTTGGACTTTTTATCTGTTGAATATTATGGTTAGTGGTGAACTAAACTTGAGATGAAAAAGAAAATTGTGAAATTATGTTTTTTGAATTTATGTTTTTGCAAAAATTAAAGAGAAAAAGGAAGGGTGAAGGGGTTTGATCGAGAGAGTGAGGGAATTATGGATATCTTCTTAGCACTGTATCTATGAAATACATGAAATCTGTTCTCTTTATATTAATAGAAAAAATTTAGAGAGCCTAAACATAAACATCTCCAGCCAACTGATCTTCAACAAAAGTGCTAAGAATATGCACTGCAGAAAGGCCAGTCTTTTCAATAAATGGTGCTTTGATTATTGAATATTCACTTGCAGATTTAAACTTCATCTCTCATCATGTACAAAAAAATGAACTCAAAGGTATTCACTTACCCTAACCATTAAGATGTCAGTTAAGATGCCAGCATCTCATATTAAAGTACCTAGTAGATACCCAGCTGTGACTCCTGACTCCAGTTTCCCGCTAACGCGGACGCTGGGAGGGAGTAGGGATAACTCAAGTACTGGGTTGCTTCTACCATTGGGAGAGCTGGATTGATTTCTACAATACTTCCTTCTGTTTGGCCCACTGATGGGCTTTGTAGGCATTTGTGGAGTCAATCAACATGAGAGCTCTCTCTGTTCTTTTTGTCTATCTGCTCTCAGATAAATAATTTTTTCAAAGATTTTTATTTTTATTTTAGAGGTAGATTTACAGACAGTGAGAGGGAGAGACAGAGAGAGAGGTCTTCCTTCCATTGGTTCACTCCCCAAATGGCTGCAATGGCTGTAGCTGCATTGATCCAAAACCAGGAGTTTCTTCTGGGTCTCCCACATGGGTACAGAGGCCCAAGGACTTGGGCCATCCTCCACTGCTTTTCCAGGCCATAACAGAGAACTGGATTGGGAGAGGAGCAGCTGATACTCGAACTGATGCCTATATGGGATGCTGGTGCCACAGGCGGTGAATTAGTACCACGGCACTGGTCCCCCTCAAATAAATAATCTTTGAACTCAATTCAAAATGATATAAAGACTTAAATTCAAGACCTGTAACTACTAGGAGAAAAATGATTCAGGACCCTGGAATGGGTAAGCATTTGGGGGACAAGACACCAAAGCACTAGAAGAAAAAGGCAAAAATAGTCAAATGGAATTTTATTTTTATTTTATTTTATTTTTTTTATTTATTTTTTTTTATTTATTTTTTTATTTTTGACAGGCAGAGTGGACAGTGAGAGAGAGACAGAGAGAAAGGTCTTCCTTTGCCGTTGGTTCACCCTCCAATGGCCGCCGCGGTCGGCGCACTGCGGCCGGCGCACTGCGCTCATCCGATGGCAGGAGCCAGGTGCTAGGTGCTTTTACCTGGTCTCCCATGGGGTGCAGGGCCCAAGCACTTGGGCCATCCTCCACTGCACTCCTGGGCCACAGCAGAGGGCTGGCCTGGAAGAGGGGCAACCGGGACAGAATCCGGCACCCCGACCGGGACTAGAACCCGGTGTGCCGGCGCCGCAAGGCGGAGGATTAGCCTGTTGAGCCACGGCGCTGGCCGTCAAATGGAATTTTATCAAATTAAAAAAACATCTGCACAGCAAACAAAATAATCAACACAGCAAAGAGACAATCTGAAATTGGAGAAAATATTTATAAACTATACATCTAGTAAGGGATGAATAATTAGAATATATACATGAATTTAAGACATTTTAAAAACAATGAAAAATGAGCAAATTTTAAAATTGGCATTAGGTCTAAATGCACATTTGTCAAAGAAAGGCATACAAATGGCCAAAAAGTACAGGGAAATACAAATCAAAACCACAATTAGATACCAAGTTACTCCAGTTAGAATGCCTATTATCAAAGACAAAACAGTGGCTAGTGTTATCACACAGCAGCTTAAGCCATGCCCTGTGACACTGGCATCCCATATGAGCACCAGTTCGACTCCACATCCCTTCCAGCTCCCTGATAACATGCCTCAGGAAGCAGCAGAAGGTAACCCAAGTGCTTGGGCCTCTGTCATCCACAGGGGAGACCCAGATGGAGTTCCAGGTTTCTGGCTTCAGTCTGGCACAGAACCAGCCATTGTGGTCATTTGTAGAGTGAACCAGCAATGAAATATCTGTCTCTCTTTCTCACTATGTCTCTCTCTCTTTGTAACTATTCCTTTCAAATAACTAAATCAATCTTATAAAAAAGCAATATATACACTTGAAGTAACTGTATGCAAATTTAACAAAAACTTGTAGAACTCAGTAACAGGAAAATAAATGTCTACAAATTTAAATACTGCCAGAATATATAGAGACACACATATAATGCATACATTAAAATGAGCATGCAAACCCTTCTGAATATTAGGGAATTCTAAGAAAAAGAAATGTACTGTCCATGAAGGAAGAACACATTTAGACAGCAACAAGATGGATACACTGTGTATCAGGATGGTTATATTAAAAAATACACATTACAAATGCTTTGCAAGGATAAGAGTAGCAGGGCATCTCAGGACATCTCATTCATTACAGTAGAGAATGCATCATGGGACAGATGCTTTATCAGATATCTTGACATGTTATTAGGAATCCAACACCATATCATATACCATACACATTCTAATATATTTACACAGCTGGAGTGAAAATGTAGTCCTTGATAAAAGCTGACATGAAAATGTATTTAGCACCTTGGCCAGCACTGCGGCTCAATAGGCCAATCCTCCGCCTTGCAGCGCCGGATTCTGTCCCGGTTGCCCCTCTTCCAGGCCAGCTCTCTGCTATGGCCCGGGAGTGCAGTGAGTGCAGTGGAGGATGGCCCAAGTGCTTGGGCCCTGCACCCCATGGGAGACCAGGCTAAGCACCTGGCTCCTGCCTTCGGAGCCAGACCTTTCTCTCTGTATCTCTCTCTCTCACTGTCCACTCTGCCTGTCAAAAAAATGTATATAGCACCTTTATTCACAATGGCTAAAGCTCATACAAAACCAAGTTGTTCTTCAATATTTAACACATAACCAAACCTTCAAAGTGGGTGGAGTCCCTGGGAAGATAACAGGAGATGAAGACACATGAGATACTTAGGGTGCAGGCATTTAGCATGGGGACACAAGAGAAAAGTCTAGGCTGTGGACATAGGGGTTCTGGAAGCCTAAGGAAGACAATGACTTAAGCAAAGGGCAGAGAGATATCTGAAGGCTGCCATGAGCTGAAGGCACAGGCAATGAAGTCATCCAGGGTAGCAGGAAAATACTCTGGAGTAGAGATGCAGATAATTGATGGGAGATCAGGGCTTCATGCAGAGGGGCTGGAGGACATGACAATTGGCTAGGGATGCAGGCACAGATGGACACTCAAGGAAAGATGTGATGGAGGGGCTGGCATTGTGGTTCATGGGTTACACCACTGCCTACAATGCTGGCATCCCACATGGGTGCTGGTTTGTATGCTGGCTGCACCAGTTCAGATCCAGCTCCCTGCTAATGATCTGGGAAAGCTGTGGAAAATGGTCTTAGTGTTTTGGCCTCTGCCACCCATGTGGGAGACCAGATAAAGCTCCAAATGCCTGGCTCCTGGCTTCCGCCTGGCCCAATCCTGTCCATTGCAGCTAACTGGGGAGTGAGCCAGCAGATAGAAGCTCTTTCTGTCTCTCTAGGAGTCTGTCTCTCCCTCTACGTAATTTTCAAATAAATCTTTTTTAAAAAGAGGTGCTGGAGACATAGGGGCTGGAGACTCATGAAGGCACATGCTGCAGGCACGAGGAATAGGACTTTCGAGGGCTGACACGGAGTACAAAGATTTTACAAATGACAACATACAACAGTGAAGAGAGGTCGCAGTTCTATGGAGAGTGACATTGCAGAAAACACATGGGGTTCCAGGCACAGGAAAGGAGATACATGAAGCCTGGTATGGTTGCAGGCACATGGGGATGGAGACACTGGGGCAGACAGGGTCTACACTTACAGGGTTTGCAAATATATGAGAAAATTAAGGGGATATGGATACAGTGCTTAGAGAAAATGCAAATCCTTAAGTGAATATGTTAGGACACTGAAATCTCAGCTACCTTCTCAAGAATTAAAGAGGAAAAATGCTGAAACAATACCTAAATAAAGGCAGGACACAGATGCAACAGACATCAATGAAATGTTTCCCGTCACAAAAGTACTACAGAAACATGTAATAAAAACCATATTTTAAAAGTTGCAAAAATTAATAAGCCAATAACCAATTTCAAGAAATTAAAAGAGGGACATTCTTTATAGAATGTTCAGAACTTACCAAGATACTAAGATGATATTGTTAAATTATTAGAAATAAAAATGACTCCAGAGTTCAAAATCTGTAACATTTTGAAAATCAGTCTCCCAAAACACAAATATAGCATGAGACAGAAAAAAAACTACATATTTTAATAAGTTGATTGAATTTTTGTAAAGCCAAACCAACCACAACAAAAGTTCCACAAGTAAAATTTTGGGCCCAAACATAAGGAATATTCTAAATTTTTAAGAAAGAAAATTAAATTTGAATTTAAATTACTTTTGGGAAGCCAGTGTTGTACATATGATGCAAACAATACCAGGTTATGAAATTAATGAGCATTTGTTTCATAAACAGGTGATATCCTGATCAAATTATATGAATTCAAACATATAGGAAAATATCATAGGTCAATAACAAGCAAGACACACTAAAAAGTTAAGTGCATTCAACATTGTCAAACAAACCGTGTAAATCATCCAGGTAGGTTGAAAATGTGAGGTAATTACAGGTTCGTTCAGATTAAGTATTAAAGCATTTAACAAAATTCACTATCCAGATGGAAAATAAAAGATCAATTTCTGGCAAAATCGCAAAAAAAGAGAGATTTCCTATATGTGATCAAGATAGTCTAAAATGGACCTACATCAAACTACTTAACACAGGATCACTGAAAGCTTGTCCCCTGGGAACAGACCCAGCCACGCCTGCCTTCTCCCCATCTCTCTTAACAGGGAAATCCAACAACGAACACAACAACAAGCATCAACCCTAAATAAACCAGGAACTCTGTCAGTGTACCCAGATGAGACCATTACATACAATGTCATCCCGAACCACATACAACTGACAAGTGAGGGTAACGAGATGACTGGGTAAAATATGACTGGGGTGTCCCATGTGGGCGCCGGTTCGGGTCCTGGCTGCTCCACTTCTGACCCAGCGCTCTGCTGTGCCCTGGGAAAGCAGTGGAAGATGGCCCAAGTCCTTGGGTCCCTGCACCTTGCGTGGGAGGCCTGGAAGAAGCTCCTGGCTCCTGATCAGCGCAGCTCTGGCCATTGTGGCCATCTGAGAAATGAACCAGCCGATGGTAGACCTCTCTGTCTCTCCCTGCCTCCCTCTCTCTCTCTCGATCTCTCTAACTCTGCCTTTCACATAATCTTTTTCTTTTAAATATCATTACTAACAGCAAGAAACACATAGGAAATATTATAAAGACAAAAGACAGTCTAGAAAACACGTATCTACAAGAGAAATGAGCCAAGAGGATTAACCACGCAACATCTTTAAACGTTCCAACGAACATCGCAGAAACTCCCCAAAGGAACAAATCGTTCCAGATATGAAGAAACAAAGACCAGAAGTCGATGAAGCGCCGTTGGCGGTGACTCACCCGGAGCGGCTTCTGCAGCTGAGGGCTGGGCCGGCTCCGGACACGGCGACAGCCCCGTCCCTGCACCAGCGGCCCCGGCTCGCTCCGGAGCCTCCTCTCCGTCTCCGTGCGCGCAGTCCGCCTCTCCCCAGGGTGTGTGGAGAGGACGGAGGGAGTGGACTGCCCCGTGGTCTTTTGTTGAGGCGAGGCCAGCTCCGGCCTTCAGGCCCTGTTTATCTTATCAATCAGCTGAACGTGGGCTGGAATGCGGGCAATGTACTGCACACTGCTTTCCATTAGCTACTCCAGTTAAAGTAAATTCTCATTCTTCTTAGAAATTATGTAACATTTCACTAAAAATCATTTTATAATCAAGTAAGGCCAAACATTTGAGTAAATAGCCAAAATGCAAATCCAGGGAAAAAAGAAAATAATTATTCAAGTCTTTCTGGTACAGAAAATATGTTGTTGATACTAATTTGACAACATTCCCCATTCACCAGAATTGAACTCAAATTGCATGAAATTGAGCAAAAATAACACAGGCGCAGAGGGCTCTAGATATAGACTTATAAAACAAAATCTTGGAATCTGGTGCCTCTTTTTTTTTTTTTAATTTATTTGAGAGGAAGAGCTATAGACAGTGAGAGAGAAACAGGGAGAAAGGTCTTCCTTCCATTGGTTCACTCCCCAAATGGCCAGTATGGCCAGCGATGGGCAGATCCGAAGCCAGGAGCCAGGTGCTTCTTCCAGGTTCCCATGCCGGTGCAGGGGCCCAAGCACTTGAGACGTCCTCCACTGAGGATCCAGTGTCAAATTTCTACTTCCCTTTGAGCCAAGCGAGCCAGAGTCTCTCTTGCCTGAGGCTCGCGCACCACCTAATGGCCACAGTATTGAACACGGGTTTGGTGAGGGAAAGCTAAGATGGAGTCACAACTTTCAGGGCTGGCGGGCGGTTGGGGGTGGGGGCTTGTTTGGCGCGGGCTGGGTGTGGAGCGCCTTTGGACTTCCTCCTTTGGAAGCTGCTGGCGTGCCTTTGGGTGGGGCTGGACCATCTGGGACTGGAGACTGGGGTCGGTCAGTCTCCCTCCCCCCCCCTCTGTCTCCCCTTTTTCACCTGGAAAGGTGGAGGAAGCAAGTTGTTTGTTCTGAACGACATCGACCCCGGATTTTGTCCCCGCAGGAAACCATAGACATGACTGCCCTGTGGATTTTCTGACTTGTGTGCCTGGATGAAAGAAAGAAAGAAAGAGAAAGAGAGAGAGAGAGAGAAAGAAAGAAACCAACCTAGTGTCTGGGTCGTCTTCTCCCTTAAGGAGACTATCGCCCAGGCCTGACCTCTAATTTGATCAGGCAACCCTCCTCTCGCCCGTGCTGTGTTTCCCTTGACTGAACAGTGGAGAGCTGGACTGGAAGAGGATCAACCGAGACTAGAACTGGGAGCCCATATGGGATGCCAGCACCGCCGGCGGAGGATTAACCAAGTGAGCCCTGGTGCAAGCTCGGTGCCTCTTTTTTTGACAAAAGAATAGGCAACAAATGCTATGAGTTGTATATGGGGAAGATAAGTACTTTGAGGGAAAGTAAAGGATGGCTTCTGTGCTCATAAGTAGGTGAGGGTGTCAGAAATACATCATTGATCACATATTTCCCTTTCTAAAACATCTTCCCCTACAGGTCCAGAGACTGCTGAGGTGTGGGTGTAGGTGGTTGAGCAACAGGCAGTCCTGCCTTCTTGATTCCCCACAAAGATACAGGTACAGTTCATCTTCCTGTTTGCAGTGGGTAAGAGTTTCAGGACATCCAGTGCAAGATCTTGATTTTGTATGTATTTTCTGTTTCTGTTTAATGTCATGTGAAAGGTTTTTGAAGTTCCCTTTTTTCTGGTGTTAACATTTCAGCCGCTTGAATCAGGTTTGCTGTTATTTCTACACAGAAGCTTCATTACCTACTGTAATACATTCAGAACACTTTCCCTAGGCCTTTGGTTTCCTGCTACCATCTTGGGTCCTGTAAAACCTTTTGGGTAATAGACTCTGGATATATAAATTTTGTTATGTCTGGGCTGTTCTTTGTGAAATGTCAATCTTATATTTCTCATGTTTGTGTGTTACTACAAGACTCCATTTTCCTGGGCCACAATAACAAATGAGGAACAGAATGTTAGAGCTGTGACAAGGGAATGAGGTGCACTGTTTTGATCAGGGGGCCACCGTGCAGGATTGTGTACTTAGACCTCTGAGTAACCTCAGAAGCTTGGGCTTATTGGACATTTTTGTGACTACTTTGTTAATATCTTACTTAGGTTTTGATTAATCATTAGATAACTTTCTGGCAAGGCATGTTGTAGGGAAAATTGCATCTCCCAAAGGAGATCACCTGCTCACTACAATAGTACAAAAATAACTGTAACTGAATTTTATTATTTTTATTATTTTGTAATGCAGAAAGAAAGCAAAGAAAGATGAGGTGAAAATCTTAAGTATCCAATATCAAAATTTTTATATGCTGTTACATTTCTGTTGTTTTAATGATCAGTGATTACCTTGAAATTTTATTGTATATGGATGAAAGTCATTTTCTCTTTGATTGTTTTTATAACCCTTGCCTATATTTTCAATAAACTAATGACTTTTTGCTTGTTGAACTCTTTATTTTCTGGAGCATTAAGTCCTTGACCGCAATGTACATTAAAGATATGTTATCTCAAGAATGAAGAAGAGGGGCTGGCACAGTGGAGCAGTGGGTTAATGCCCTGGCCTGAAGCACCAGCATCCTATATGGGTGCCGGTTCTAGTCTCGACTGCCCCTCTTCTGATCCAGCTCTTTTCTATGGCCTGGGAAAGCAGTAGAAGATGGCCCAAGTCCTTGGGCCCCTGCACTCCCATGGGAGACCTGGAAGATGCTTCTGGCTCCTGGCTTCAGGTTGGCGCAGCTCCAGCTATTGTGGCCAACTGGGGAGTAAACCATCAGATGGAAGACTTCTCTCTCTCTCTCTCTGCCTCTCCTTTCTCTGTGTAACTCTGACTTTCAAATAAATAAATAAATATCTAAAAAATGAAGGAGAGAAAGGGAAAAGGGAGCGGGAAGGGGGTGAGGGAAGAAAAAGAAGGGGGGATGGGAGAGGAAATATCATTATACTCTTAAAACTGTATCTGTGAACTATATTGAACCTGTTAAAAGCTAAAAATAAAAAACTAAATGAATAAAAATTTAAAAGAAAAGGAAAAAATGGAATTGGATCTTTTAACCATTCAGGAGACATGAGTTGAGTTTCTAGATCAAGAGCATGGACGGAGATGTACAAATGATTTACTAAATCTCTTCTTCTGTCTGACCTGCACACATCTCACTGTACAAACCAGGAAATGTGGCTGGTATCTAGAGAAGAGTGGGAAGCCACAAGAATGCTCTGTGGCAGCAGACGTGAGTAAAGGAAAGCTGAAGAACTGGAGCCATTACATGCAGTCAATATGCTGCTCTCCTGAATTTTCAGATGAGTGACTAACATATTGCATTGAGCAAGTCAACAAAATGTATTTATTATTTATTTATGAATATTTATTTTCTTTTTGTGAAAAATTGTTTTAAATATGAAAAAATAATTGTAGACCAAAGCCCTATCAAATAAATAATGATTCCTATATTCAGATTTTCAGTAAATTATTAGAAATAGATTTATATTCTCATATATATATATATATATATGACTACCAAACAACTCTTAAATAACCAATGTCCAAAATACAACAATGGTGAGTGCTAGTGAAACTGATTTATCTGGAAAACATCTCTTTAATGTCATGGAATTGAATTTCTCCCCCTCTTGAGAGTTTATTATGCTTAGTGACTCGTTTTCAAAGAATGGAGTAGTGAAAGAGTGAGAAAACAAACATCCTATGGTGAAGAACCTGACAACCACTACGATGCCTGGGGATCATGGTTGACATCACAAAGGATAAGTCATGTCAGTAGCATTTACCATTGATTTGATATGATAAAAATGACACTTCAGGGGCTGATGCTGTGGTACAGCGGGTTAATGCCCTGGTCTGAAGTGCCAGAATCCCATATGGGTGCTGGTTTGAGACCGACTGCTCCACATCTAATCCAGCTCTCTGCTATGACATGGGAAAGCAGAAGAAGATGGTCCAAATCCTTGGGCCCCCTGCACTTGCATGGGAGATCCAGAAGAAGCCCCTGGCTCCTGTCTTCAGATCAGCACAGCTTCTGCCATTGCAGCCAACTGGGGAGTGAACCAGCATATTTAAGACTCCCCCTTCTCTCTGCCTATCCTTTCCCTGTGTAACTCTTTCAAATAAATAAGTAAATCTTTTTGAAAAGTGACACTTGGAAGTGGAGCAGCTGGGATTTGAACTGGCATCTATATGGGATGTGGGCGCACAGAGGCTTAGCCTACACTACAGTACCAGGCTTTACCTGCTACACCAGCTAGTCCCTGCTCCACTTCTGATCCAATGCCCTGCTAATGTGCCTGAGAAAGCCAGTGGAGGATGGCCCAAGTTCTTGGGCCCCTGAACCCATGTGGGAGGCCTAGAAGATGCTCCTGGCTCCTGGCTTTGGCCTGGCCTAGCACTAGCCAATGCAGACTTGTGGGGAGTGAGTCAACTGGAAACTCAGGTAAGGTAGAACTTACCAATTACTTTGAGTGAAGAAGTAGGGAACAATCAACACAAGGGAAATAGCTTAATGGGGATTTAAAAAAAACCTTCCACACTAAGGCTTAAAGGAAATCATGCAACCATTCTCCAGACTTTTGAAAGGAAGGTTCCTTACAAAAAAAAAAGAAAGAAAATTTCTTGTGGATTTTTCTTACACTGCCACTCAAAAGACAAAAAAAGCAATCTAAAAAATATGAACCCAAGAGTAAAGTTGATGCACTCAATTCTGCACTTTAGCACACACAACCATCTTTGTTTTCAAAAAAGATTTATTTATTTATTTATTTATTTATTTATTTATTTGAGTTACAGAGAGAGACAGAGACAGAGGTCTTCCACCCACTGGTTCACTCCCCAAATGGCTTCTATGGCCAGGGTTGGGCCAGGCTGAAGCCAAGTGCCAGGAGCTTCCTCCAGGTCTTCCATACTCTGCTTTCCCCAGGCCAATAGCACAGAGCTAGATCAGAAGTGGGCCAGCTGAGAATCAAATGGGCATCCATACGGGATGATGGCATCCCAGGTAGTGCTGTTACCTACCATGCCACAACATCCACTGCTGTTTATGGTTTTAATTTGACTCCCTCATTCTTTCTTTTAAAAGGTGTATTTATTTATTTGAAAATCAGAGTTACAGAGAGCCAGGGATAGAGAGAGATCTTCCTTCCTGTGCTTCACTTCTAACTTGCCAAATCAGCCAGGGCTAGACCAAGTGCAAGCCAACAGCCTGAAGTCCCTTCAGGTCTCCCACATGGGAGCTGGGGCCCAAGCTTTTGGGCCCTCTTCTGTTGCCTCCCGAGGTCAACTAGAAAGGAACTGAATCAGAAGTGGAGCAGCCAGAACTCAAACTGGCATTCATGTGGAATTCTAGCACTGCAGGCAGTGGCTTAACCCACTGCACCACAGTGCCACTCTTGAGAACACTTAACTTTTAAATGTTGGTTCTCTGTATGGTTGACTTAATTAAGGTGTCCCATGATGCCTGACTTTGAAGTATTCATTCAAACACTACTCTAGCTACTGCTGTGAAAGGAATTTGAAGATAAAGAGAGTATAACCACTTTTTACTTTGTGAAAAATACATATTTAAAGGAATTGCATGGGGCCAGAATTGCGGCACCGCAGGTCAGGTCACCACTTGCACTGCTAACGTCCCTTACCAGAGTGCCTGTGTCAGTCCTGACTGCTGTGCTTCCGATGCAACTGCCATGCAAGGTATGTGGGAAACTATCAGATGATGGCCCAAGTACTTGGGCTCCTGCCAGTCTTGTGGAAAACTAAGATGGAGTTCCTGGCTCTTGGCTTTGTCCTGGCCCAGCTCTGGTTATTGAAATCAATTAGAGAAGTGAACCAGCAAATGGACGATCACTCTTTGTATCGCAATGAACTGCTGATAACGGAATGTGGTGTTGCCTTTAAAAAACTCCACCATTGCAGCTTGCTGCTGTTTTTACCAGACTTGCTCTTTGAGAAATGCAGTTGCCAGCTGGCTAATAAAGATTCCAATTTGACCTCAAAGACTCGCTGTGTTTTAATTGGTATACCCCACAATAATCTTGACATGTAACTAGGAAGCCAACCAAGTATCACCATAGTATGCAGCATATATGCTTCTATATATTTACCCAGTTAGTATGAATCTTCTTACATGAACATATAAGCAGGGGCTGGAGTTGCTGCATAGTGGTTGGAGTTGCCACCTGCCATGCTGGCATCCCATGTGAGTACCTGTTTGAGTCCCAGCTGCTGCACTTCCAATCCACTTCTCTGATAAGGCACCTGGGAAAGCAGTGGAAGATGGCCCTGGTGCTTGGGCTCCTGTGCCCAGGTGGGAGACCTGGAGGGGTCTCCAGGCTCCTGACTTCAGCCTGCTCCAGCCCAGGCCATTAGGCCATTTGGCAAGTGAGACAGCAGATAGACAATCTCTCGGCCAGTGACATGGCTCACTAGGCTAATCTTCTGCCTGTGGCACCAGCACCCCTGGTTCTAGTCTCATTTGGGGTGCTGGATTCTGTCCCAGTTGCTCCTCTTCCAGTCCAGGTCTCTGCTGTGGCCCAGGACGGCAGTGGAGGATGGCCCAAGTGCTTGGGCCCTGTACCCGCATGGGAGACCAGGAGGAAGCACCTGGCTCCTGGCTTTGGATTGGCGCATCGCACCAGCCGTGGAGGCCATTTGTGGGGGTGAACCAATGGAAAGGAAGACCTCTCTCTCTCTCTCTCTCTCTCTCTGTGTGTAACTCTGTCAAAAAAAAAACATGATCTCTGTCTCTCCTCCTAACTCTGCCTTTCAAATAAATAAAAAAAAACTTCAGAAAAATCAAAAAAGCCTTGAAGAATAAAATAAAGTCATGAAAAAGATAACAGCAGACATCAATGAAGTGCTGACAGTAGCAAATGTACCACAGAAATAAATACACAAAGATAAACATTTCTTAAAAATATTAAGAAAATTAATTAGCTAATAGCCAATTTCAGGAAATTAAAACAGAATCATTTTCATAGAGCACATAGAACTTATAAAGATACTAAGAAGGTTTTATGAAATTCTTAGGAGTAAAAATTAGACTACAGATACCAAAATTCACTATATTTTGAAAACCAGATTCCCAAAACACATTTAGGATATAAAATAGAAAAACTATATAATCTAAATAAGTTGAGCCAATTTTTGAAGAACTTGAAAATGGTTTCACAAGCAAAATTGAAAGTCCAGATTTATGGAATAGTCCAAACTTCTAGCCCGCGCCATGGCTCAATAGGCTAATCCTCTCTAGTGCAGCGCCAGGACACCAGGTTCTAGTCCTGGTCGGGGCGCTGGATTCTGTCCCGGTTGCCCCTCTTCCAGGCCAGTCCTCTGTTGTGGCCAGGGAGTACAGTGGAGGATGGCCCAAGTGCTTGGGCCCTGCACCCCATGGGAGACCAGGAGAAGCACCAGGCTCCTGGTTTCAGATCAGCACAGCGTGCCGGCCACAGTGGCCATTGGAGTGTGAACCAACAGTAAAGGAAGACCCTTCTCTCTCTCTCTCTCTCTCTCCCTCTCACTGTCCACTCTGCCTGTCAAAAAAATTTTTTTTAAAAAAGAAAAAAAAAAAACTTCTAAGGAAGGGAAAAAAAAAACACTTGTTTCCCACACTTGCCCCAAGTGAAAATAAGTTGCATATTTTTAAATTTCTTTTTGAAGCCACTATTACACATACAATGCAACTTGGAGCAGGATATAAATTGAGTGAAATTAAAGACCTTCTCATTCATAAAGATATACAAATATTCTAACAAAATAGTATATAAATTAAGCCACATATAAAAACCTAACAGAGCGATGACAAGCAAGATATACTAAAAAGTGCAAGAGTATTTAACAGTCTCAAACAAACAAAAAACATGTAAATCAGCCAGGTAGGTGAAGAATACAAGGGATTACAAGAGTCTTTAGCTTAAATATTAAAAAGCATTTAATAAAATTCAGCATCCAGCCATAAAAATCAACTGTTAGCAAAAATATTTAAAAATAATGATCTGCTTAATCAGGTCAGGATGGTCTAAAGTTAGCCTTCAACAGATTACTTAATACAGGGTCACCAAAGGCTTTTTCCTCGGGAGCCCACCCAGACAAGACTGCTTCCTGTCATGATCTCTCCTTTACACTGTACTGGAGCTATAGTCAGGGAAACAAAGAAACGTAAGATCAAAGATCCAATTTTTAGCAATATAACTGTCAACATATGTGGGTGACTAATTGTATACAAAGATAATCCAGCTTAATCCCCCCCAAACTGCAACTGATTATTGGATGTAGCTACTCTTCTGGGTAGCAGATCCCTATATGAAACTAACTGGACTAGTAAGTACCAGAAAGAAAGAGAAAATATTAGTGGACAAAGGCAGGCTAGGAAACATATAGTCACAGGGCAAATTAACCAAAAAGATGAAATTATTTAATATCTTTACGCATTCTTCAAATCAATTTATAAAATGTAAATGACTGAACAGAACAATGACCCAAGAATATGAAGAAAGACAAGGGCCCAGGAATCAACAAGCAGTCAGCAAATGGTGACTCACCTGCAGCAGGTCATTGCCAGCTCCAGCTCACGGATCCCTGTGGGAACAGAGGTGCAGCGGCTTGGCTGCAAGGGAAGTCACGGAAGTGGAGGAAACAGCTTCTCCCCACACTACCGAAGGCAGCACAGCCCCAAGTCACCGCCCTCCGTGCTGCAGAGGATACTGATTGGCTACACCTTTATGCCGTCATAGGTGCGCTCCAGTGCTGCAAACTGTGCAATCAAGTACGCCGGTGGCAGCACTACGTCATCCCGCAGGTTCTTCACGCCGCTGTCCCTTCCCAGCTCTGCTGTGAGGGGATAAAGGGGTTCAGGCTCTGCCCCCTGTGTAATGGAAGCCAGACGCCTCAGAAGCTGGGAAATAGTGCGTGGAGCTTGTGTCCCGAGAAGGGGAGGTGGAGTTGGTGGACCTGCTGGAACTGATTGCAAGGGTGCAAGGGAACCTGCACCTCCCGTGGTCAGCTCTGGAATCTGCGGACCTCAGTCCACTACTGGGACAGTCTTCCCTGTGCCCCTTGCTGCCTGTGGGGTGTGGGCTGGGCTGGGAACTCTAGGCAACCTGTTCCATCCGCGCACACAGGGGCTGCCAATCAGCCCCTGCACCCTCGGCAGCACTGTGGCCGCTGCCCGGCCTCTCCCTCTGCCTGAATGCACTGCACAGAATCCCTGGTATGATCTTGAATACAAAAAACAGGAGTGGACCTCAATGCCTCGTCTCTGATGTTAGGCGAAAGCGTCCCCTGTGGTAAAGGCTCACCCCACGAAGTCTGATGTCGGCTGCAGGGTGTTCATCTGTGCTCTGAATTCCAAGACTGCTAACGCATGGTCAAGGTCAGAAATCTCATCTAGGCCAACGCCGCAGTTAACTAGGCTAATCCTCCACCTGCGGCATTGGCACCCCAGGTTCTAGTCCTGGTCGGTATCCCGGATTCAAAGAAAGAAAGAGAGAGAGAGAGAAAGAGAGAAAGAGAGAAGGAAGGAAGGAAGGGAAGGAAGGGAAGGAAGGGAAGGAAGAAAAGAAAGAAATCTCTAGATTTAATGGCATCTCCACAGTCAGGCATCATTACCTCTTCAGTCTTAAATTCGGAGGTAGAAGCCCCAGAACCATCCTGCAGAGATCAACAAATCTTGCCTCAGGTCAGACAAGGTCTGGGTGGCCATGGCCTTGGGCAAAGTACAGTGAGTGTTAAGCTTGATGGTCCTCCTCTTTACCTCCAGGCCAGGGAGGCCAGAGCACAGTCTGCAGGTGCCAATGCTTAGGTGATGTTTCCAGGTCTCTTGCTGACGTTTTCTTTGCTAAAGATGCAATTGTTTCTTCTCAATAAATATGGTGTTAACATGAATCTGTTTCTGCTGCTGCTGTGGTGTAGTAGGGTTAGCCACAGCCTGGGAGCCTGCATCCCTTTTGAGATGGCCAGTTTGAGGCCAGCTCCTCTGCTTCTTATTCAACTACCTGCCAATGTCGACTTTTAGTGTATTAATATAATTTATTTGAACTCATTGTTTGTTTAAGTATTAAGACAGCCTTACGTTCCTATGATAAGTCCTTCTCCTTAATTTACGTAATTCTTTTTCTGTGTTATGTCTGCTTCCTGTGGCTGCCAGAGCAGGAACTTGGAGAGGGCTGCACCTGCTCCAGAGGCACAAGTGGTTCAGCCATTCCCTGCTGCTTCCAGCTTCTGGGTCTCCTCCCTTCTGGGTTCCTGGTCTAAAAGGCATCTCAGTGAGACATTGATTTGGATGATGAGCGAGGATGGGAGTGGTTGAAGGTAAGGGGAGCTTGTCCTGGGCAGGCCCCCAGGGGTGTGGTGTGCTCTTATGGGGTGGGGGGAATCGTGGAGCTTCCTGAGGAACACCCAGGCTTCGGGGACCCTGCCAGGCTCCAAGGCAGGCGGGCTGACCCGTGTGTGCCTGGACTTCCTCAGTGGTTCAGCAGGCATGGGAGCGAGGCGCCGGCAGTGCCCCTGTCAGAGTGGGCTCACATTCTGTGCACTTCAGTCTGGCTGCTGGTGTGGGGGCTGAGGGGTGGGGCACATATGCCCACCTTGTCTCTTCCCACTTCTTCCTCCTCTCAGTCTCCCCATCTTCTGTCCAGCAAACAACCATGCAGGACCTGGGCTCGGCTGGGCTGTGTGCAGCTGGCAGAGAGGACCTGGACAGGGCACTGGGACCAGTTTGTGCCTGGGAAGCCTCTGGGGCTCAGTCCAGGCCATCATCACTGACTGTGCAACGAGTAACCCATCAGCCTTAAAAATCAGCTCAGTAGGCCATGAGTGCTTTTTAAAAGTGAGATACGATAAAATAAAGTGTATGAGTGAACTAAAAAAAAAAAAAAGAAAAAACAACTGAAAAAAACAATGGAAATTCTAGAGCTGTATGATACAGTAGCTAAAACAAAAATGTACACATGGACTAAACTACAGTTACAAAAGTCAAAATAATAACCCATATTTTAGCTTTAAAAATGCTATGGTTTTAATATCTGCCCTGAAATCATGTGTTGCAAACAAATTCTTTAATGGAACAGTTTCTGTCCTTAGGAATGGATTAATGCCAGTGTTGAAAGGATTGAGGCAGAGTTTCAATTCTTGCTCTCTCTCTCTCTCTCTCTCTCCTCATGCAATTTTGTCTGCAATGCTATGATATGGTGAGATGACCTACTCTAGATACAGACTCTTGACTTCATATTTCCTGGACTCCATATTATAAGAAACAAATTTCTTTTTAAGCTGCTAATTCTGTGGTATTTTTATGAAATCAAAACATATTGAGAAAACAATAATTGTTATCTAATCTTTATGAAAGAAAAATGTGCAGAGGTCCAAAAACACATGGACTGATTTAGAAAGCAAGCTAATATACAAAGGCACTTCAAATGCTGGAAAAGCAGTGGAGGATAGTCCAAGTGCTTAGGGCCCCTATACTTATGTGGGAGACCCAGAAAAAGCTCCTGGCTTCTGTCTTCACATTAGCTCTGCTCTGGCTATTGTGGCCATTTGGTGAGTGAAGCAGCAGATGGAAGACCTTTCTCTGTCTCTCCCTCCTTCTCTTTGTAACTCTACCTCTCAAATAAATAAATAATTTTTTAAAAAATAATTCAAAATGCACACTTAACATTTTTAAGAACAGATTTAAATTTACAAAACAAAAATCATGAAGTAGTGCAAAGAGTTTCTATATGCTTCACGCCCAGCTTCCCATTTGTTAACATCTTATATTAGTAATATATTCTCATAATCAGTAAATCTCAGCTTCCCATATTAACATTTCATGTGATATATTTGTCGCAGTCAACCACACCTACCTTTTCCTATTTTTTATTCAAGTTCATTCTGTTCTCACCCCATCCAATCTCTAGTAGTCTACATTTTGAATATATTTAAATATTCATAAATAGTATAACTTCCTTTAACAGCCTTAGAGTGATGAGTATATTCACTTACCATGTAATTCATTCATTAAATGTGTCCAAACAAATGGTTTTTAATACATATGGCCATATCACCTCAAAAAAGTTAATCAACAATAAGAATATAAACACCCCAATTAAAAACTTGAGAAATATGTGAAAAGTCACATTTAGAAATAAGCAGATAAATGCAGCCAACTGGAGCAGCCTTGGAGCTCTGATCCCCAACTTCCATATAGATTGTCTTGCAAGCATCTCATGAGCACAAATGAAATGGAGAGCCTTATTTTAAATAAGACCTTTAAACAAGGTCTTATTCAAACTTGAAGACCCTGAGAGGCTATGGAAATGTCTTCAGTCATTGTGGCACCCAGTTGGGAGACATGGATTACATCCCTGCCTCCTGGCTTTAGCCTGGTGCAGTCCTGGAAATGGGCATTTCACAGCAGTCTTCTAGTAGATGAGGTGGCCACTGAGAAATCCTGGCTAATAGAAAACCACATAGGATACTTTAAAAATCAGGTTTGCTTTTGAAATCTTCAGCAAATGTGTCAGAAATGAATCTTTTGAGAATAATTTAGATCACATGCCATAAATCTTTTTAAAAGAAACCCCAAAGAAGCACATGGCAATCATTACACATTTCAATTAAATCAAACAATATTTTTTTCAAAAAATAATCTCACTCTTATTTCAAACTACAGGATAGCTTTTTTCAAATTCCCGTGTCATATGAAGTCAACCACTTTTTCTAAAGAATGTTGAAGGGTAAGTATTTCCTTTTCAAGTTTGTCATTTTTTTCTTTGTTTTCTACATACAGATTTAGAGACACAGTGATACTTGCTACCCTTTCCCCCCTCACCATCATGTTCCCACACCTCTTCCTCCTCTCTCTTCTTTTCCCATTATTCTTTACAAAGATCTATTTTCAGTTAATTTTATCCTCATGATATTAACCCTACACTAAGTAAAGTGTTCAACAAATAGCATGAAGAAAAAAACACTGTTCTTCAACCGTCAAGATAAGGAATGTAAAAATCATGGAATCTTAAAGTGTCAATTTCACTACTATAGAATACATTTTAGGTACTCTATTAGTTACTGTACATCACAGAAAATATGGTATTTGGCTTTTAAGGACTGGCTTATTTCACTAATATAATGGTTTCCAGTTGCATCTATTTTGTTGCAAAAGACAGAATCCCTTTTTCCCATTGTATAGTATTCCATAGTATATATATGTATATAATGTATATATATATATATATATATATATATATATATATATATATACACACACACACAAACATCATCGTTTCTTTATCCAACCTTCAATTGATGGATATTTGTGTTGATTCCATATCTTAGCTATTGTGAATTGGGCTGCCTTAAACCTGGGGGTACAGGGCACTCTTTCACATGCTGATTTAATTCTGTTGGGTAGATTCCCAGGAGTGGGATGGGTGAGCCATATGGTAGATGTATATTCAGATTTCTGAGTTATCTCTGTACTGTCTTCCACAGTGCCTAAACCAGTTTACATACCCTCAAACAGTGGATAAGGGTACCTTTTCCCACACCTGCTTGCCAGCATCTGTTGTTTGTTGATTTATGAATGAGACTCATTTAACTAGGGTGAAGTGAACCCCCTTTGTGGTTTTGATTTGCACTTTCCTAATGGCTAGTGATCCTGAGCATTTTTTCATTTGTCTGTTGGCCATTTGAATTTCCTCTTTAGAAAAATGACTGTTCAAGTCCATTACTATTTGTTAATTGGATTGTTGCTTTTGTTGTTGAGTTTCTTGAGCTCTTTATAGGTTCTGGATGTTAATCCTTTATCAGAAGCATAGTTTGCAAATAATTTCCCCATTCAGTTGGTTGATTCTTCACTTTGCTGAGTGTTTCCTTTGCAGTACAGACACTTCTTATGTTGATGTAATTCCATTTGTCTATCTTTGCTTTGAATATCTGTGCTTCTGGGGTCTTTCCTGAGAAGTCTTTTCCTATGCCAATGTCTTGCAGAATTTCCCCAATGTTCTCTAGTAATTTGATGGTATCCAGTCATAGATTTACATCTTAGATCCATTTTGAGTGGATTTCTGGATAAGGTATAAGGTAGGGGTCTTGGTTCTATATTTCTGCACATGGAGATCCAGTTTTCCCAGCATCATTTGTTGAAGAGACTTTCCTTGCTCTAGCAAGTGATTTTAGCTCATTTGTCAAAGATAAGTTGGTTGTAGATATGTGGATTGATTTCTGGCATTTCTATTCTGTTCCATTCATCTACACATATATTATTTTGCCAATGCAAGGCAGGTTTGAGTATATCTGCCTCTTCCTATGTCTTGAAGTCAGATATTGTGATGCCTCCAACTTTTATTTTGTTGCATAGACTCTGTTTCCATGTGAATGTTGGTGTTGTTTTTTTCTGGATCTGAGAAGATTGTCATTGATATTTTGATTTGAATCACATTGACTCTGCAAATTGCTCCACTTTCATTAATGGATAGATGAACTAGACAGAAGATCAACAAATAAACAACAGAGCAAATTAACACTATGGTCCAAATGGACCTAACTTATAGCTACAGAAATTTTCATCCTACACTTATGGAATACATATTTTTGTCACCAGTGCCTGGACATTTCTCTTTGATAGACCACTCACTAGACCATAAAGTAAGTCTCAGCAAATTCAAGAAAATCAAAATCATACCATGCATCTTCTCTGATCACAATGGAATGAAGCTGTTAATTTACAACTCAAGAATCTCTAGAAATATGCAAACACATATAGGCTGAAAAACAGGCTCCTGAGCCAACAATGTCATAAAAGAAATCAAAATTTCTGGAAATGAATGATGATAATACAACATATCAAAACTAACGGGATATAGCAAAAGCAGGGTTATAGGGAAATTTATTGCAATTGGTGCCTACATCGAGAAACTGGAAGAGTACCAAATAAATGAGCTATCAGTGCATCTCAAGGACCAAGGAGGGCTAGCTCTGTGGCGCATCAGGAAAGGCCGCTGCTTGCAGTGTCAGCATCCCATATGGGCGCTGGTTCAAGTCCCAGCTACTCCACTTCCAATCCATCTCTCTGCTATGGCCTGGGGAAGCAATAAAAGATGGCCCAAATCCTTGAGTCCCTGCACTCATATGGGAGACCTGGAAGAAGCTCCTGGCTCCTGGCCTCGGATAGGCACAGCTCCAACCATGCAGCCAATTGGGGAGTGAACCAGCAGATAGAAGACCTCTCTCCCTTGCACTGCCTCTCCTCTCTGCGTATAACTCTGACTTTCACATAAATAAATAAATCTTTATAAAAAAGTACCGTGAAAAACAACAAACCAAGCCCCATATTAGTTGGAGGAAAGAAATAATTAAAATTGGAAAAGAAATAAACAAAATTGAAACCAAAGAAATAATACAAAATATCAGTAAAATAAAGAGCTGTTTTTTTGAAAGACATAAAAAAATTGTCATGCCATTTGCTCAGTTGACCAAAAAAAAAAAAAAGGAAGAGCCAAATCAATAAAATCAGAGATGCAAAATGAAATATAACAACATGTCACAGAAATTAAATAAAGCATCAACAATTACTAAAAAGAGCTGGATGTTAACCCATTGGGAAACCCAGAAGAAGTGGAGAGGCACGCTCTCTGCTATGGCCTGGGAAATCAATGGAAGATGTCCGAGTGCTTGTTCCCCTGTAACTGTGGAGGAGACCTAGAAGCTCCTGGCACCTGGCTTCATTTTGGCTCAGCTTCAGCCTTTGTGGACAGTGGATAGAAGACCTTTCTCTCTATGTCTCTCCCTCTCTCTGTCTGAAACTTTGTCTTACAAATAATAAATACAATCTTAAAAAAGTGGAAACATTTACACAAAATATTATTATATAAATTAAACCACATTAAAGCATAATAGATTAATAGCAATGAATATACTATATTATTAAAAAGTCAAGACAAAAGTCAGTAACACTAAAATTCTGTAACTCATCTATGTGTCTGAAAAATACAAGAAACTCTATATGATCATTTAGACTAAATACTAAATATTTGTTTGGAAAAGAGGCACAGAATAGAGGAGGCAGTGTATGAAATTATGGCCAGACAGAATTGATTCAGAGAAAATAAACTCATAGAGGTAGGTGACCATCTGTCAGTGTGCATATGATGGAACACATGGCAGAAGGTCTCGACCCCCAGGGACTGGGCCTTCTATATTTTAGGAGGGCCAGGGGTGGTGGGGGTGGGCTAGGGGTAGCAGGTGGAGGTAATTCCTGGAACTGGTCTTTCAGGTGGCCTTGAGGGGTGGAATATGAAGGTTATGGTGTGTGAGATCCAACTGAGATTCAAGGGCAAGGAATAAATTCCAATGATTATCGATGTTTTGGTCAGTGAGCAAGAATAGCTGAGCCATATGTCTTTGTTCCATCAAAAGTATTTAATAAAATTCAGCATTTGGAAATCATAAAGCAAGTGATAGCAGAACAGTAAAAGTAGTACATTCCTTATTCCAATTAGGACTGTTTACAATTAGCCTAATAAGTAACAGTATAATTAACAGAGCCCTCAAACCTTTATCCATGGGAAGAAACCATCTCTCATTATTTCTCGTCAACAACTGTACTGGAGACATAATGAGGAAAATAAAACTAAGGAAACATTAGATATGAAGAATAATTTTTAAGAAACTATATTTTCAGCATAAGTGGATGACATTATTAAATGCAGATATAACATAATCTAAAAACAAATACAAACTGATAAGCGAATAAAGTGAAATGACTGGGAAAGCGAGCAATATATGCAATTAAGTGAGTTACCGTGTACCAACAAGAAACACATAGGAAACAATTTTAAATGACCAGACACAGACTAGGAATGGATTTTTTTTTAAACATTTGTTTATTTATTTGAAAGAGAGCTACAGAGAGGCAAAGACAGAGAAAGAGAGAAATCTTCCATCCGCTGGTTCACTCCCCAAATGACTGCAATGGCCAGAGCTGCACCAATCTGAAGCCAGGAGCCAGGAGCTTCTTCCGGATCTCCCACACGGGTGCAGGGGCCCAAGGACTTGGGTCATCTTCTACTGCTTTCCCAGGCTGCACCAGGGAGCTGGATCAGAAGTGGAGCAGCCAGGACACAAACCAGAGCCCATATGGGATTCCATTACTGTACACAGCGGCTTTACCTGCAACACCACATCATCACCCCAGGAATTATTTTTTAAAAGCAGCAGGAATGTTTATAAGAAAAAAAGATTAATCTATGTCGTATCCTGAAATATTTTTGAAATCAATACCTAAGAATTGCAAGGTGTCTGGCACGTAACAAATCTTCCCAGGCAGATGATTCAATTAATTCACAAGGTTTTATTGGGATTCCGCTCCCGGGCGAGGTTCCCCAGTTCCAACAGAGCGGGGGTCAGGGAAGTCACCCATCAGAGGCTGGGAGGGCTGCTTTTATAGATACAGGGCATGGTGGTTAAAGGTTGAGGCAGGTCTGATCCTCACTGGTCGACCTTTAGGCACCCGCAGGACCTTGACAAGGAATTTCTTCCCAGGAAGTACAGGTAGGGACTCTCCATTCCCGGAAGTATAGGCCTGCCCTCCTTGCAGATCCCAAAGCTACCGAGAATAATGCACGACTATGAGGAAAAAGACCCTGCATCCAATAAACATTTGGTAAATGGTCACTCCTGAAGCACATGTTGCAGGTCCTAAGCTCCCAGTAGGTGGGGGCACCAGGGAGCAGACAGCGCCCCCTGGTGTCCAGACAGTCAGGCCCAAGGACGGAGAGGCAGCCTCGGACCCAGCCCAGGCTTCACCCTTCACTACCTGCATGGTTACCAACCCCAAGTGACCGCCCCCGTGCTAGGGGCGATTCTGATTGGCTGCATCTTCTATGACGTCTTGCGTGCTCACTGGCTGTGCAAACTGTCTATTCAGGCGCGCCGGGCAACCCTGCGTAACCAGGCGGGGTCATCTCTGGCCACCACACTGGGCTTCGCTGCTGTGCCTGCGGGAGGCCGCAGGTGGCTTAGGCTTCGGCAGTCAGTGAAGGTTCGCACTCCTGAAGCCCTGCGGAGCGCCCGGGGCTCCGTGGAAGCCGGGAAATGGCGAGCGTGCGGGGCCGTTCCCGGTGGTCCACCTGCTATTAGTTGGGTAAGTGGTGATCTGTGAGTCGCCTTTGGGACTCCTGTGGCCTTCCCCACAGCAAACAAGTGCTTTCCGCTGACAGCTGTGAGGGACTGTGTGTTGGCACTGAGTCTTTAACCTTTGAGGCCCCTGCTAACTGGAGATGGTATTAACTGGAGATGAATTGGTTTGGTGTTCAGCTAACATTGTGCATTTAGTGTTAAAAGTGATGTCAAACAAAGACACTCTGGGTTAGAACACTAAACTGATTTTGGATGATTGTTGGGTTGCTGCTCTGAATCAAGCCCATTGATCATTCCACACTGCTGGAAAGAAACCCAGAAATGTCAGCTTTCCGAGTTAGATTTTCTGACTGTTTATGTTTTCCTGATTGTCTGACTAGCACAAGCTTCTCATCTCTGCAGTGAGAGTGATTGCCAAGGCATGGAAACCTGCGTCAGCTTCTGAATGTGGGTTCCTTTGTGAATTGTAGGTGAAGCAGACTGCTTCCCAGAGCTGGTTCTTTTGTGTGCTTTGTGGATGCTTGCTGCTTTTTTGTTAGATTTTGCCCACTTATTTAGGAATTATGTTTCATGGTTTGAATTTAGATTTTGTTTTATTGTCTTGCTTGGAACCTGAGTTATTCAATAAGGCCTGAAATGGGAAAGCAAATTCTTGACAGCCATAGGTTAGTTACCCAGGTGAATCAATGGGCCTTGGTGAGTTCAGCTGTGTTCCTGATCTTTTCTGCTTCTCCACTCAGAGATGATGAAGTCCTGATTATTTTTGATGTTCTTTGTGGCTTATTGTCAATTTCTCCCAAAGGAGAGGTTTGTTTGGTTTTGCCTTCATGAATTTTCCAAGAAGTTGATGTCACCTGTTGGTACTAATTTTTCTTTTTGCCTCAGGCTTTTCCACTTGCCGCCTGCTGCCATCTGAGGCTGTAGGTTTACCCAGTTCCTTCACTGCTCCTGCTGGTCATGGAACTTGGCTTGTTTCCAGATTATTTATTTATTCATTTATTTTTAGAGGTTTATTGATTTGAGAGGCAGAGAGCTTCCATCCTCTGGTTCACTCCCCAGATGCTGCAATGTCCTGGGTTGGGCCAGGCTAAAGCCAGGAGCTAGGAGCTTCATCTGGGTCTTGACATGGGTGGTGGGTCCCAAGGACCTGGGCCATCTTCTGCTGCTTTCCCAGGCACATTAGCAGGCAGATGGATTGGAAGTGGAGCAGCTGGGAATCAAACTGGCACCCATATGGGATGCCTGTGCTGTAGCCGGCAGCTTATCCAGCTGCTTAACCTGCTGTACCAGCATCAGCCCCCTCAAGTTTATTTTTGACATTGGTGATAATGTTATTTTTTTTTTGTTTTAATTCCACAAGAGGTAATGCATGATAACTTTTTTTTACAAATTGGGAAAATTTTGTTGTAGATTGTGAATAATTGAAATTTAGTAGGAAGTGTTGATAAAGTAGACAGATTATATAACTTTTCATGGATGTGTGTTTATTTATTTTACAATATGCCAAAAATTGGAGAGACCTTATTTATTGATTTTTCTTCTCTCTAAAGTTAACTGGCATCTCTTTGTGATTATACATTGCTAAATAATAATAACCGCTTGTTTGTTATATATACTGTTGTGTTTATACTGTTTAGCAATGGTGTATCCGTATTTTTCTTTGCAGCTATATGAGTTTTCCTCTTATTTAGTGTGATGTTCTATTATATGTATAGATACGAAGCATTATAATGTCTTTGCAAAGAACTACCTGCTGTATCATTATATAACTGCAAATATATGTGACCTAAATCCTGATTTGTCTAAAATGGATATAACTATTCCAGATTTCTTTGGACTTGTGTGTTATAATAGTCTATATTTCTGTATATATTTAAATTTACGCCTCTTTGCTTGTCTTTTAAAATACCTATTGTATATCTTAAATTGACAGACATGCCTTCACCATATAAAATGAAATTTGGAACTACTTGTACACTGTAGAACAAGCTAATTAATGGTGTGCATTATATCACATACCTACGTTTAAAAATTTATTTATTTATTTGGAAGACAAAGATAAGGTTATAGAGAGAAGGGGCATATGCATATATAGAGAGGGAGAGAGAGAGGGAGGAAGGAGGGAGTGACACACAGATACACAGAGTGATAGAGAGATCTTCTATCTGATGGTTGAATCCCCAAATTACTGCTATGGTCAGAGCTGGGCTGATCCAAAGCCAGGAGCTTCTGGTCTCCCACGTGGGTGCAAAGACCCAAGCATTTGGGACATCATCTGCTGTTTTCCCAGATGCCTTTGCAGGGAGTTGGATCAGAAGTAGAGTACCCAGGACTCAGTGCCTATATGGGATACTGGCTCTGCAGGCAAGAACTTAACCCACTGTGCCACAGTGCTGGCTCCTATATAATTTCTTTTAGCTGTTGGAAGCTGTAATGACCCAGTAAATTGTTGATATTATCATTTTGACTAAAAATATTCTTATTAGAACTTGGTGAAATAAATATTTTACTGTACTTTCATTTAGTTTCTTTAATGAAATATTTATTTATTTGAAAGTCATAATTATGAGAGGAAGAGACAGAGATCTTCCATCTGCTGGTTTACTTCCCAGATGGCTACAATGACCAGAGCAGGGCCAGACCAAAGCCAGGAACCAGGAGCTTCATCTGAGTCTCCCACGTGGACACAGGGCCCCAAGGACTTGTATCATCTTCTACTAGTTTCCTAGTCACATTAGCAGAGTGCTGGATCTGAAGTGCAGCAGCTGGGACTCTTAACTGGTGCCCATATGGGATGCTGGCATTGCAGGCTGTGGCTTGGCTTTACCTGCTATGTCACAGCACCAGCCTCTCAGTTCTTTAAAAACATTGCTTTATGTGATCTGACATCTAAAATTATATGTCTCTTTTTATTAAATGAATTCTTTTTTGTTTATTAATTGGAGACACTTAGAGACAGAGACCTCATTTCCACTGATTTACTCCCCAAATACTCACAGCTTCCATGTCAGGGACAAGAGAGAAGCTGGGAGCTGGAAACTCAATCCAGGTTTTCCCTGTGGGTTTCATGAGCTGAATCACTTGAGCCATCACTGCTGCTTCCCAGGGTCTAGATTAAGAGGAAGCCGGAGTCATGAACCATATCCATATCCAGGGATTGAACACACATACTCCAGTGAAGGACACAGACTTCTGTATTGTTAAGCTACATCCCACCTCCATTCTGTGTTTTGACTGTGAGACATAGATATAAAATTGAACACCCTGCCTGTAATTCGACAGCAGTATTAACAATGAATAAAACAGTGTAAGGATCCTTCCATGTGGCTTCAAGGTTAGTTTTACATTAGTGGCATTTGAGAATACCAGATTACCTAGTTGTCACTCAGGTAAGGACTAATCAAAAAATTCAAGGGGAGATCTGCAGTCTGGCATTGCAGGTCAAACCACCACCTGCAATGCCAGTATCATACCACTGCAAGTCCTGGCTGCTCCACTTCTGAGCCAGATACTTGGTATTGTGCCTAGGAAAGCATCAGCTGATGGTTCAAGTACTTGGGTGGCAGAGCTCTGTTCCCCAAAACTATAAAAGTCTGAAAACTCAAGACAAAGAAACCCAATAAACCTAGTGATTTCAGCGATATGGCGAACTGGCGAACACCGAGTGAATTAGTGAGCACTGGGTGTCAAGAGTGTCATCAGTCAAGGGACTAAGAGAAGACCAAGAGGGAAGGTAACAATGAGAGCAAAGAAAACCGGGAAATAAAATTAGATGGCCCTAGTGAAAACGTCAGTGAGGATGAGGCTCAATCAATCAATCAACGCAAAAGGGCTAATAAGCACAAGTGGGTGCTCCCCTTGGGAGAGCTCCACTTGGGTGATGTAAGACCAGGCAGTCCAGAAAGACCTGGTTCCCAGAACAGCTCAAGATGTCAACCCGAAGCAAATACACCAGCACATACCACTAGGAGAAATGATACACGAAGTTGGAGGCGAGATAGAGAAAAAAGCGATGACCAAGATGAAGTGTCCAGTGGAGAAGTGAGGGTGGTAATATCCAAGGTTCCTTTAGAGGCCAAGGATGGGGAAGAGGACGAGGCAGAGGAAATCCTCGATTGACCTTTGATTATTCGTGTGGTTATCGAGAACACAGTAAAAGGACTGATCAACCATTTCAAACAGAACTTAATGCCAGTGTGATGTATTACTATGAGGATGGGACAGGTGCACAGGTGTATCCTGAGGAAGAAGCATTGCTTAAAGAGTATATCAGGTGTCAAATTGAGCATTACTTCAGTATAGAAAAGCTGGAACAGGACTTTTTTCTTCGCAAAAGATAGATTATCAAGGTTTCTTGCCTATTTCCCTGATTGCTGGTTTTCACAGAGTTCAGACTCTCACCACAAACCTTAACCTCATCTTAGAGGCACTGAAAGGTAGCACAGAAGTAAAAATTGTGGATGAGAAAATGAGAAAGAACCAGAAAAATGGCCAATTCTGGGCCCTCCTCCACGTAACGTGCCACAGACAGACTTCTCTCAACTGATGGGTTGTCCACAGTTCATACCAGGCCCAGCTTTCTGCTCACACACAGAGTCTGCCTCAAATTCTCCAAGAATGGGAAGTCCATTGAGCTCAAAGAAAAATACTGAAACAAGTAATATTCAAGCAATGTTTGAATAGGTTTGTCTATAGGTTTGCCTGACTTGGACTCAGAACCTTGGATAAAAGTAAAAAAAGAGACATTACTCACCCCAGTGAAATAGAAGGAATCAGTATTTGTAACAGAAGAGATATTAAATTGACTATATCCTCCTGAAGAATAAGAACAAGAAGAACTTTTTTTATTTGATGAAGAGATTGAGCAAATAGAAGGATGAAAAAACACATTTAGTGATGATAATGATTCAGGTTATGAAATTGATGACCTGGATTTAAATAAGATTTTGATGTAACTCAGACACCACCTTACATGAGAAGACATCCTGAAGGAGATCTAACAGGCGACCATACGTCTTGGGCAGAAATTACATGTGAACTGGCTAAAGTTACCCATGATGGCTTGTATTATTATGTGCAGGATCTATGGATGCAAGATGAAAATAAACACGCAGCCTTAAAGGTAATTATTTCAGGCCAGCATCTCTCTGCTGATGCTTCATTTTATTATATATGGTTGCTTATTTTTCTTAAAATTATGTTTTATTTTATGAAATTTTGAATATAAGTATAAATTATATTTCATTGGAAAAATTCTTCACTGTATTTGATAGTTGGAGGTTGAGGAATGAATTTTTGAAAATGACTGTAATGAATCCTGCAATTACAAAAACAAAAAAACCTGATCTCACTAAAAACCCTTTCTTTTTTTGGGTGAAAATATAATAAGGCCCTGTCTCATATGAAGCAATAAAACTGAAATTATGGACAGGCTTATTTTATATACTCATTCCTTATCTGACTGTAACCCCAGCTGTCTGAGCCAGTGGTTTTAGAGAGGGTTTACTTTTGTTACCCCCAGCTCTTCTTAGTTCATGATGATTTCTCTAAAGTAGTAGAAATGCCCATAGACATTCTTTCCTTGTTTAGTCATTACCATGTGGCTAGGGGTGCTGTGTGAAACCTTACTCTAACTTTTTATCTTATAGTTTACACCAGATTCTGACCTGTATCCTGGTTATTAATATAAATTATAAGAAGGAGACAGTAGTTTATTGGCTAACTACATTCACATGATGTGAGTTATAATGATACAGGTAGGGGTAAAAAAGGGATTGTTTTTGTCCCTACCATTGGGGTTGTCAAAAAAGTCTAAAAGTTAAGTATTTGCTTGGGGATAGAATAGTGAAGGAAAGTTACATGACAGGTTGCATTTATGTATAAATTTTTATATATAATAAATACCTCTTCATCTTCAATTTAGTTGCTGAATTATCACTACCTTTGCATTAATGTTATCTAATTTAAGTAAGAATACTATTCTCTAGTACTAAGTACATGAGTATTTAAAATGGAAAAACAGGGGCCAGCGCTGTGGTACAGTAGGTTAATCCTCCGTCTGTGGCGCCAGCATCCCATATGGCCACTGGTTCTAATCCCAGCTGCTCCTCTTCCAATCCACCTCTCTGCTGTAGCCTGGGGAAGCAGTAGAAGATGCCCAAGCCTTTGGGCCCCTGCACCTGCATGGGAGACATGGAGGAAGCTCCTAGCTCCTGGCTTTGGATAGGCACAGCTCCGGCCATTGTGGCCATCTGAGGAGTGAACCAGCAGAAGGAAGAGCTTTCTCTCTGTCTCTCCCTCTCTCAGTCTGTAACTCTACCTCTCAAATATAAATAAATAAATAAACAAACAGGAAGGATGCAAACAAGACATTATCATGAATAAAAGTGAAATGAAATGACCAGAGTTGTCCATTTGCAGCCACAAGGCACCAACCCATCAAGAAATTGGACAGAGAACCTGTTGATGTGTTCAAATATTATAGATTATTAGGCCTTTATGTCTTTGCTGTCAAACTTTGCATTCATGCATTAGGGAGGTTGATATTCAGGTACCCACATGGGCCTGATCAGGGAACTTGGAGCATAGGATACATTTTCCCAAATTCATTATTTCGCAGGATCACTATGGCTATCACTTATCAGCATGGTGCACAGAGAGGTATGTTAGTAGCTCTTAAAAAGAGTTTTATCGGAGTTTGTGAACTCAAGAGTCTTCCATAGCTTTGGCAGCTCATGACAAGAGCCTCAGGTGATAATTGACATCATAAATAAGAGTGTCAATTATTAAATCAACAACAGGAGTCACTTGCACTTAATCCCCATGTAGGACCTCTGTCCTTAATATGTTGTACTATGCAAACTAACGGTAGAACTAGTCTTCAAACAGTACTTTATGCTTAGTGTGTATGTGTGGGTGCAAACTGTTGAAATCTTTATTTAGTATATACTAAGTTGATCATCTGTATGTAAAAATAATTAAAGATGAATCTTAATGAAGAATGGGATGGGAGAGGGTGTAGGAGATGGGATGGTTTGTGGGTAGGAGGGTGGTTACAGAGGGAAAAACCACTATAATCCAAAAGTTGTACTTTCTTTTTTTTTTTTTTTGACAGGCAGAGTGGACAGTGAGAGAGAGAGACAGAGAGAAAGGTTTTCCTTTGCCCTTGGTTCACCCTCCAATGGCCACCATGGCCGGCGCGCTGTGGCCGGCACACCGCGCTCATCCGATGGCAGGAGCCAGGTGCCAGGTGCTTTTCCTGGTCTCCCATGGGGTGCAGGGCCCAAGCACTTGGGCCATCCTCCACTGCACTCTGGGGCCACAGCAGAGAGCTGGCCTGGAAGAGGGGTAACCAGGACAGAATCCGGCACCCCAACTGGGCCTAGAACCCGGTGTGCCGGCGCCGCAAGGCGGAGGATTAGCCTGTTGAGCCACGGCGCCGGCCCCAAAAGTTGTACTTTCAAAATTTATATTTATTACATAAAAGCTATAAAAACCAGTTTTATCCTTTCCCAGTGTCTAGTTGATATTGGTTGTTTAAAAAATGCACTTTTGGGGCTGGTGCTGTGGTGTAGCAGGTAAAGCCACCGCCTGCAGTGCTGGCATCTCATATGGGTGCCAGTTCTAGTCCCAGCTGCTCCTCTTCCAATCCAATTCTCTGCTATGGCTTGTGAAAGCAGTAGAAGATATCCCAAATCCTTTAGCCCCTACACCCATGTGGGAGACCTGGAAGAAGCTCCTGGCTCCTGGCTTCGGATCAGCACAGCTTCAGCCATCTGGGGAGTGCACCAGTGAATGGAAGATCTCTCTCCTTGTCTCTACCTCTCTCTCTGTAACTCTGTCTTTAAAAAATTGAAAAATGCACTTTCAGGGAGCATTTTTGGATGTCCCTAAATCCATAGCATAGGATTTCTTATATTATTCTGCTACAGTTTTTTATGTCACCTCTGTGGTGACATTTTTGCTACCTAAGATTTTTTTCTCAGTTTATTTTGTTGATTTTTTTTTGAAATCTACAAATAAAGAGGCCTTCAAAGGTTTTAGAAAAATGGATACAATGGACAAACATCACTTGCTGATGAGGGTAGTGCAAAAGATTTACTACCAATAATTTCTATAAAATATATTGGGCTCATTAAACATAAGTAGGAACAATAAAACTGATGATTTGTGATGAATTTCATGAAAAAAAGAATGAACATTGGTGATGTGAGTTCTGTTTTTGTTTGTTTTACAGGTATTAAAAATGTTCCCTATAATGCTGTTAACATGAAAAAAATTTCTATGTCATCATTAAAACATGTGTATTTTTTCCAAGCGGGCATTGGAGTCTTAGCCAATGTCTTCCTTTTTCTCTTCTACATCTTCGCAATGTACCAGGATCATAAGCCTAAGCCCACTGATGTAGCCACTTGTCACTTGGCTTTTGTCTACATAGTAATGCTATTCACTGTACTGGATATTTTATCTGCAAACATGTTCATGTCACTGAATTTTCCAAATGACTTGAAATGTAAGGTTTTGCTCTATATATTCAGGGTGATGAGGGGCCTCTCCATCTGTACCACCTCCCTCCTGAGTATCATCCAGGTCATCACCATCAGCCCCAGCACCTTCTGTTTGTCAAGATTTAAATATAAACTCATGAGTCATATTATCCATGCTTTCTTCTATTTTTGGTCACTCAGCTTTTCTTCCAATAGCAACATGATTATCTGCACTGTAGCTCATTCCAATATGACCAATATACTCAATGTCAGTAAGTACTGCTCACTTTCTTCAATGGATCCTATCATCATGGAACTATATTTCATTCTCACATTGTCTCAAAATGTCTTCATTGTAGGAATCATGTTGCTCTCCAGTGTATACATGGTGATTTTCTTATCTAGCCACCAGAGGAGGTCTGAGTACCTTCACAGCATAAACATTTCCCCAGGAACCTCCCCAGCAACAAGGGCCACACAAACTGCCCTGCTGCTGGTGAGTTTCTTTGTGATCATGTACTGTTTGGATATCATTATCACATCCTTCTCAACCATGTTGTGGAAATATGATCCAGTTGTCCTGGATGTCCAGAGGCTTGTGGGAAGTGTTTATGCCACTATCAGTCCCTTGGTGCTAATTAGTTCTGATAGAAGATTAATTGGTATTCTTCAAAATGTGATTGATATAACATCGGTTTTAAAAAGTTCCTGAAACAAATTTTTTGAAAGCATAAATTCTGTCATCTAATTGAATATTCAAAAAAAAAAAACCAAGATTTTTGGAATCCAATTTAGATGAGCTGAATTTTATTTGTATTTTTAATTTTTATCTAAGCATTATTTTTGGTGTGTCCTATGAAGCTCTTTTTGGTACCTAATTCTAGGTCTTCTTACTTTAGAAAGTATTCTAAATTTTCCTTTGCCTGTGAAGGCATGTTAACTAACCATACAATTTTGTCTTTAATGAGTTTCTCTATGATCTGCTAATATTTATTACTCTTTTGACACTATATAAACTGGGAATTTTGCTCTTTATATGTTATCATCCTTTTTCTCACTTATTTAAGTCAACTTCCTCTTTGATGTCATATAGTATGGATAATCAATATTTTTTTCTTAAAGTTTCACTTTTGACAAACTTTTTAAATTTTTATTTTATTTAGGGTATATAAATTTCATATGCACATATATATGCATACAGCTTTAGGAATACAGTGACACTTTCCACCCTACCCTCCCTCCCACTCATGCTCCCACCTTTCTTACAATAGACTTTTGAATTCAAGAATTTCTCATCAATTTTGGAAGCTTATACAATACAAACTTTTAGAATATTGTGTTTTGTTTCTTTTGCATATTCCAGATACACAATTAGATTTTTCATTTCTTTACATTCAAACCTTTGTAAATGTAAATTAATATTTTAATGTATGTATATTTTCTCTTTTTATTTTATTTGTACTAACTTGCTTAATATTACAGTTTATTATTCTTCTAACTCAGTCTAATGTTTAACATGTTTTAGGCGTCGCCCCTGCCCAGGAGAAGCCGCTGCCAGTGGCGGTCCCCGGGGGCACCATGGCGGCCGGAGTGAATGCCACGCAGCTGGACTTCCCAAGTAAGAAGCGGAAGAGGAGCCGATGGATCCACGACACGGTGGAGCAGAAGACAGTGATTCCAGGAATGCCCACGGTTATCCCCCCCGGACTCACTCGGGAACAAGAAGGAGCTTACATGGTGCAACTGCAGATAGAAGACCTGACTGTAAACTGCGCACAGGAGACCTGGGCACCCCCTAACCCTGAGGCCAGGTCCCCTTCCACAATAGCAGGGGGAAGCGGCTCAACACCCGAGAGTTGCGCACCCGCAAGAAGCTGGAGGAGGAGCGGCACAACCTCATCATGGAGATGGTCGCCCCCTGCGGGTTACAAACCTCCAGCAACACGGGTGAGTGACAAAGTCATGATTCCCCAGGATGAGTATCCAGAGATCAACTTCCTGGGGCTGCTGATCTGGCCCAGAGGGGACACCCTGTAAAACATCAAGAGTGCAATGCCGAGATCACGATCCTGGGCAAAGGGTCTGTGAAGGAAGGGAAGGGCGGGCGCAAGAACGGCCAGATGCTGCCAGGGGAGGGCGACCGCTGCACGCCCTGGTCACGGCCGACTCCATGGAGCACGTCAAAAAGGTGGTGGAGCATAGGAACATCCTGAAGCAGGGTATCGAGACTCCAGAGGACCAGCACGACCTGTGGAAGATGCAGCTGCGGGAGCGGGCGCGCCTGAATGGGACCCTCCGGGAAGACGATAACAGGATCTTTAGTCCCTGGCGGAGCTCAGAGACATGCAGCATCGCCAGCACCGCCGTGTGCACCAAGTGTGGCGGGGCCGGCCACATCGCTTCCGATTGTAAATTCCAGAGGCCTGGCGACCCTCGGTCTGCTCAGGATGAAGCACGGATGGATAAAGAGCATCTGTCCCTCTGGCTGAACTGGGTGAAGCACCTGTCCCAGCGTCTGTGGGCTCCACCTCTGGACCTGCCACCACCCCGCTGGCAGCGCACCTCGGCCTGCTGCTCCTGCCAACAGCCCCCTCCACCGTCTCTCATGTCCACTTCCCAGAGCCGTCCACCCTGGATGAATTTCTGGCCCTTCAGAGAGTCGACCCTACCACGGCATGCATGGAGGTGGTACTGGTGGGCCTGGAGGTGGCCCCCACAGCTTCCCACACCCACTACCCAGCCTGACAGGTGGACATGGTGGACGTCCCATGCAGCACAGCCCCAATGGACCCCACCCCCTTGGATGCAGCCACCGCCACCACTGATGAAGCAGGGCCCCCAGCCACCTGGACACCATGGCCCTCCTCCAATGGGTCAGTACCTGGGAAATAGGCCTGTGGGCTCTGGGGTCTAGCGCCTGCATCAAGGAAAAGGTATGACGCCACCGCCACAGCCGCCTCCCCGTGGGCAGCCCCCGCCCCGCCCTCTGGGCCACTTCCCCCATGGCGACAGCAGCCTCCGCCCAGCAGCAGTATGGCTGCAGGTACCCCTTTGCCATGGCAGCAGAGATCCCTACGCGCGGCGACGGCCCAAGCCGTGAGTGAGGACTTTCCGTGCCTGTCGGTGACCCCTCAGGCAGGCAGCCTCAGCAGCGCCCCTGGTGGACAGGACGGGTCAGCCAAGCAGCCTGAGTTATTTTTGTGGACGGAATCAGAACACGCGGGCTCCATATGGTGAAATGTTATTAATTTTTTAAATTTGTTATTTCCGTACCTCTCCCTTTCTCCAGACTCCATCCAAGGAGACGCTCTCCCTGGCCTTCTGCTGCAGTTAGATTCCTTTTCTTTCTTCTCCATTCCTCTTCTTCCCTTGCCAAGGAAGGGGGAGCAAGTGGCTGTCGACACGGGCAGCCCTTGGTGCTGGGCTGGGGGTGTGTGTGGGAGGTTTGGGTTCGAAGTCGTTCCAGGTGCCGTGGGCGGCCCTGAGCGTGGTCACCTGCGTGGTTTTGAACAAGCCGCCTTGCTGCGGGTGTAGAGCTGTCAAAGGCAGGGCCTTCTCTCGGGCCTGCACCTTGCTTCCAGCCTGCAGTTGTGCCTCCAGCGTCACTTGCTCCGTTCCTTCCCACTAGCTCCTTTTACCTTTTATTTTAATCCCAACCTCTGACTGCTGCAGTGTCTGGGGCCGAAGACCCTGTGTTCTTCGTTCTGCCTCCCACCTGCCCCCACCTCCCTTTCATGGAGTGATTCTGTTGACAATAATGTGTAATGTGCGTTCTCTTCACTGGTTTATCTACAGAAACTTCTTAGGCTTTTTTCCGGTCTCTGAATCGACACTGCGCTAAAGTGGGGATGTTCCATTGAATAAAAGAGCAGTGTGGTTTTCTGGGAAGAAACACATGTTTTATGTGAAATGTTCACTATATTTTCAGTTACTCCTTTCCAAACGTGCCTTTTTGCACACGTAGTCCCTTATTATTTTCATGTTATTTTACTTTTTGTGATTCTCCTATGTCTATTGTTTTAAACACAGTCCACAGATCTGAAACTTATATGATTTGGAATATCATTTTGATAGCTGTTAGCTGTTTCTGTGTGAAAAAATAAAATAAAGATTGAATCTCTTATGAGTAAGATACCACTTTGGAATATTTGCAGTTCATTTTTAAAATTCCATTTGTCCCCTCCAATCTGAACAACCCAAATAGTTTGTCACATTTGTGATATATCTTTTATGAATGGAGAATTTGCTTCTTAGTTTGGTTCCTTTGCTGAACCATTTTCTTGGCTTACTTTTATAATTTGGGAGTCCTCAAAATTTTCTCCCAACTGGCATTTTAGTGAATCTAACAGTGTTTGAGGATTTTAGCTTTCTGCACTAAAAAGTGTTAGACCACATAACATTTTTCCCCAAAAAGTTCCATTATGTATAACATCCAAAATAACATTTTACACTATTTTGTTTTTTTTTTTTTTTGACAGGCAGAGTGGACAGTGAGAGAGAGAGACAGAAAGGTCTTCCTTTGCCGTTGGTTCACCCTCCAATGGCTGCCGCGGACGGCGCGCTGCGGCCGGCGCACCGCGCTCATCCGATGGCAGGAGCCAGGTGCCAGGTGCTTTTTCCTGGTCTCCCATGGGGTGCAGGGCCCAAGCACTTGGGCCATCCTCCACTGCACTCCCGGGCCACAGCAGAGGGCTGGCCTGGAAGAGGGGCAACCGGGACAGAATCCGGTGCCCCGACCGGGACTAGAACCCGGTGTGCCGGCGCCGCAAGGCGGAGGATTAGCCTGTTGAGCCACGGCGCCGGCCTACACTATTTTTTATAATATACAAACATATTTCATGACAAATCTTTTTTTTTTCTTTTCACTTGAAACAGACTCCTCTTCTCCAATCTACTATAAGGTAATGATAAATTGTAGATTATGGTTACCTTAATACTATAAAACTAATTTCATGCTTTGCACAACTTATGCAGTATTACACTTCCTTGTGAACTATAGTACCTCTACACAGGTTCCGAATTACTATTTTCCTATAGCATTAAACTATTATTGGTAGGATTATTAATCTGGATTTAGAATTTTATCTTCAAACACCATTTTTCCTCATTAGCACTTCTATGAATCTATAAAAATAATCCTTCTGGATTCATATTTAAATTGTGTTAACTTCAATGGTCTTAATGAAATGTACATGTAAGTATATTTCATTTGTTGTGATTACACTTTACTTGATGGTTTTTGTTGTCATTACAGTGCCCAGAACATACAATCTGCTGGATGTCTGCTTTGAGAAATGTCATGACAGATTTAATACTTAATGTATCATTCTATTTAAACACTTTATATCAGATTTCTAAAAAGGAACTCTATCCTTTGATTCCTGTTCAAAATGTCATCCATTTGTTTCTAAAAATTGCTTAACATTACTTATGGTCATATAGTTCATTCTTTGTTGTCTGTAGATTGATTGATTTTGAATGAATCAATGAAAATGAAAATGGCTGATTTGGTGTTGGTTTTTCTTTCTTGATATAACTGAAAATAATCTTTTTTCTTTTTCAGTGAATCTTTACATTATTAATTTGAAACTTTTAATGAGAGTGTTCATAAGTTTTGATGCCTAACATTGTACATTAGAGAATTAACCCCTCCAAATTACCAAATTATTTTTGCTTATACCATCTTCAAATATAATTTTATTTTGTATTTATTTATATATGTATATATAAAATCTATATATACATATACATGTATATATAAAATCTATATATACATATATAAAGTAAAATTATTAATATATATACATATATATAAAGTAAAATTATTAATATTTATAGTCTGTCTTAATTAGATGTTGATAAAAATCAGCTGTGGTGTTAATATGATCTGCTTTGCTAATTTAAAAGTCAAAAAACATTAATTTTCTTGAGATCAGTTAAATATCAATGTCAAACAAAAAATATGTATATGCAGTATTACAGTTCAAGTCATCTTTCATTTTATATCCTACAAGTGAGAAAACTTCAGGTCATTCAATCATTCAGCTACAACATTCTTCTCTATTAGAATTACTATTGTTTTCAATTCAGGCATTCAAAAAAATCTATTTCCATGGGCTACTACAGAAAAAGTCTTGAAAGGCAGATATTATGAATGGTAAAATGAAGAAATTGATTATATAAAATGACTTATAATGTTATTTTGAAAATTTTTGTGGAAAATGCATAATATGAAAAATATATTCGTGGATTTCAAAATAGTTTTTCGTCAAAATAAATATTTAATTGCATCCAGCCATGGAATTTTCAAATTATCCTTGTATATCAAGTAGACTTGTATCTACAGATCATATTGAATCTATTAAAAATTAACTAAAATCAAAATAGAAATGAAAGAGAAATGTGAACAGTCATTAAAAGGTAAAAATGAAATATTAATTAAAAATCCTTCTCCATAGAAAATCCCAAAGTTCCACCTCCAAATATGTGCCCATTGGGGCTGGCAGTGTGGCACAGCAGGTTGAAGCCCTGGCCTGAAGCACCAGCATCCCATATGGGTGCCAGTTCTAGTCCCGGCTGCTGCTCTTCCCATCTGGCTCTCTGCTGTGGCCTGGGATAGCAATGGAAGATGGCCCAAGTCCTTGGGCCCCTGCACCTATGTGGGAGACCCAGAAGAATCTCCTGGCTCCTGGCTTTGGATGGGTGCAGCTCCGGCTGTTGCGGCCACCTGGAAAGTGAGGCAACGGAGGGAAGACCTCTCTTCTCTGTCTCTATCTCTCTCTGTAACTCTTTCAAATAAATCTTTAAATAAACAAATTATGTGGCTATTAATATCTCTTTTAAAATTATTTATTTTATTTTATTTCAAAATCAGAGTTACATAGCAAGAGAAGAAGAGGCAGAGAGAGAGAGAGAGAAGTCTTCCATCTGCTGGTTCATTCCCCAATTGGCCGGAACAGCTGGACTGTGCTGAAGCCAGGAGCCGGGAGCTTCTTCCAAGTATCCCACATGAGTGCAGAGGCCCAAGGACTTGGGCCATTTTCTACTGTTTTCCCAGGCCATAGCAGAGAGCTGGATCAGAAGTGGAGCAGCTGGGACTGGCAGCTTTACCCACTACACTACAGCACCAGCCACCTCAGTAACATTTCACTTGCTACGCCACAGCACTGGCCCTGCCCATTAATACACCTTTAAAAGCTTATTAATATTCTGTATCCTCAACATGGCTTTATAGTTATTGTTTTGTGCACTTGACTTTAAATCACATGGAAAAAGTAATTAACAGCTGAAAGTATAGTATAGTTCCTATGTTGTTACCAATATCAGTGATTTTTATCTCACAATGCATTAATTTTGTCTATACAGAATTCATATGCGGTAATGTTGGTGGTTGTTTCCTTTCAGTGCTTTAAATTTACCACCCCACTAACTTCTGACTGCCATGGTTTTCTCCACAGAAATCAGCTGCTAATCTCCTTGAGAACATTGCATATCAAAAGTAATTCCTCGGGCTGGTGCGGTGCCAGGATCCATTATGGTTGCCAGGTTATAGTCCCAGTTGCTCCTCTTCCAGTCCAGCTCTCTGCTGTGGCCCAGGAGGGCAGTGGAGGATGGCCCAAGTGCTTGGGCCCCTGCACCCATATGAGAGACCAGGAGGAAGCACCTGACTCCTGGCTTTGGATTGGCATAGCTCCAACTATAGCGGCCATTTGGGTAGTGAACAAATGGAAGGAAGACCTTTCTCTCCGTCTCTCTCACTGTCTAACTTTATCTGTCAAATAAATAAAAAAGTCATTTCTCTTTTGTTCCTTTTAAGATTATATATTCACATTTGATCAATCATTAAGTAGAATGCTCCTCAGTGTGTATTTTTATAGTTCATTCTCCTTGAGTTCACTGACAATCTTACATGTGTAGATAAATGTATTTTGTCCTATTTGGATATTTTTAGCCATAATTTTTCAAATATCATGTCTCTCCTCCACTACGATGTGTACATTGGTACAATTGATGTTATACTACAAAAAGCTGGAAATATCTTTATTTTTCATTTATTATGTCCTCAGACTAGACAACTTCCTTTGCCTTCTCTTAAAGTTCACTGATTCCTGTGCATCTTCAAAATTGAAATTGAAACCATTTCATAAATAGTTCTACTATCACATTTGTCAATTCCATAATATTGTTTCAGGATAGGTTACAGAAAGGCAAGCAGAAGAAACACCAAGATGATGGAATAGGAAGGGAGCTTACTACTCTAATCTAGGGGGAGATAGTTTAAACAAAATGGAGAGAGTGCAATCTCAGGGAAGAGTTAGAAAATGGCAGAGGAAGCTCCATGCATGTTAGAGGGACACTGCCTCAGCACCAACTTTGGAGAGTGAGGTGACACCAGACTGCAGCATCCAAAGCAACTGCCAATAAAGCATGGAAAGACACTGGCATGAGTGCAGCTTGGAGCCCTATGGGGAAAAGTATACCTGTCAACCTAGAGGCAAAACAGGGAGGCACATTTCTCTATCCCCAACCACCCAACACTGCCATCCTGTAACTAGGGCAGGCACCATTTTGGACATAGACATAACAGCTGCACCAGCTTGTGTCTGCATGTCCAGCACCTAGCTGAGAGGAGATGCCCAAGTCTTGCTGAGAGAATTGGGGGCTGGGTACTCATGACTGTGGGAACACTGTGGCTGCATATGAGGGCACAGGGTGTGGCAGAGTCATTGATAGTCACTGTGGGCAGCTCCACATGCTCGGAACTCCCTGATTCCCTGATGAGGGTCATTGCCGCAGGATCTATACTCACACTTAGGACTGCACAGATTCTTTATATGGTTCTTGTGGGAGCAGGGATGAATTTGATACCCACTGATCTAGAGACTACACCAACTGAACTAATTACACTTCTCTGATACAAAAAAAAGGGGATTCATTATGCCCAATTCTGGTGTCACCTTGAAAACTCCCCTCACCTTGGAACACTGAACAGAGCTCCCTGGCCACCCCCAGCACACACCTCAGGGTATTCACTGACAAACCAGAAACTCAACCAATCCACAGAGGCAGAGTCCAAAGGTAAAAACCATCAGAGGGAAAAAAAACCCAACAAGTATCTCCACAAATTCCTAAGAATAAATGTAATGATTCAAGAAACAAAAATAAGGAGGACAGCATGACATCTTCATAGGAACACAACAAGACTTCAATACTAGAATGTGGAAATGAAGAGATTAAAAAATGCCAGAAGCAGAATTCAAAAAATTTTTGTAGGATTACTTAGAAGTAATCAGAAGCAAATCAATGAATTCAAGAAATCCATACAAGACATTAATGAAAAATTTTCTTATAAAATTGAGATTTTAAAGAGAAATCAAAATTAAATGCTGGAAATTAAGAATTCAATAGATCAAATAAAAATGCAGTGGAAAGATATAACCATGGGCTCAGTGAGGCTGAAGAAAGAATATCCAAGTTAGAAGACATATCTCTGGAAGTTTTACAGTTAGACCACAAAAAGAACATAGGAAGAAATTGAAAAACTAAAAACACAGTGTTGGAGAATTATGGGATACTATAAAACATCCCAACATATAGATCTTAGGATTTCCTAAAGATGCGGAAATACAGAGAGTTGGAAGGTCTTTTTAGTGAAATAATTACAAAAAACTTCACTAATTTGGAGAAAGAACGGGATGTCAAGTACAGGAAGCACGTAGAACTCCTAATAGACATGCACAGAAAAGATCCTCACCCTGACACATGTAATCAAACTCTCCACAGTAAGACACAAAGAAGAGATTCTGATATGTGCATCAGAGAGATGCCAGATAACTTTCAGAGGATCTCCAATTAGACTCACAGTTGACTTCTCATCAGAAACCATACAGGCTCAGAGAGAATGGTGAGATATATTTCAAGAATTAAAAAAACAAAACCTCTCAACCCAGAATACTGTACCCTGCAAAGCTGTCATTTGTGAATTAAAGACCTTTCATAACAAACAGAAATTGAAAGAATTTGTCACCACCTGTCCAGTCCTACAAAAGATGCTTCAAGATGTGTTAGACACAAACACACAAAAATGATCATCAGTATGAAGGAAGGTGAAGGCAGAAAATATTCCAGTAAAAGTACAAAAGAAATCCAATGTAAACAATAGAATATTTATGGAAAAATGGCAGGGCCAAGTCACTAGTTATCAGTAGTCACCTTGAATGTAAATAGCCTCAACTCTCCAGTTAAAGATAGACTGGCTGAATCAGTTAAAAAAAAAAAACTATTAACTTCCTACAAGAAAGACATCTCAGCAATAAAGATACACACAGATTGAAAGTGAAAGGATGGAGAAGGATATTAACTACTAACAGAAACAAAAAAAGTTGTACCCATCCTAATATCAGACAAAATAGACTTTAACACAAAAACTGTTAAAAGATACAAGGGAACTATGCAATTATTAATACATCAATTCAGTAGGTAGGTGTGGATATAAAAAATGTATACAAGCCTAATGGCAGGACACTTGTCTTTTTAATCTAATGTTAATGTATATAAGGGGAAGCCGGTGCTGCAGCTCACTAGGCTAATCCTCCGCCTTGTGGCGCTGGCACACTGGGTTCTAGTCCCAGTTGGGGTGCCAGATTCTGTCCCGGTTGCCCCTCTTCTAGGCCAGCTCTCTGCTGTGGCCAGGGAGTGCAGTGGAGGATGGCCCAAGTGCTTGGGTCCTGCACCCCATGGGAGACCAGGAGAAGCACCTGGCTCCTGCCATCGGATCAGCGTGGTACACCAGCCACAGCGCACTGGCCGCGGGGGCCATTGGAGGGTGAACCAAGGGCAAAGGAAGACCTTTCTCTCTGTCTCTGTCTCTCTCATTGTCCACTCTGCCTGTCAAAAATTTAAAAAAAAATGTATATAAGGGGATACACAGAGTCTAATACAATAGTAATGGGGGAATTAAATACCCCATTCTCAGCAATGGATAGATCAACCATAAAGAAAATCAACAAGGAAAGAACAGTTAATTGATGCTATAGATCAAATGGACCTAAGGAATAGCTACAGAACTTTTCATCCTACAGTTACAAAATACACATTCTTCTCACCAGCCCATGGAACTTTCTCTAGGATAGACCACAGGCTAGGACATAAAGCAAGTCTCAGCAATTTCAAAAAAATTGAATTTTCATACCATGCATCTTCTCTGACCACTATGGAATGAAGCTGTAAGTCCACAACTCAAGGATCTCTAAAACAAATGCAAACACATGAGACTGAATAACATGCTCCTGAAATGAACAGTGAATTATAGAAGAAATCAGAAAACTGCTGAAGAACAGTTTTTTATACTATTTGTTGAACTCCTTACTTGGTATAGAGTTAATCTTCTGTGTATAAAGTTAATTGAAAATAGATAATAATAAAAAGTAAGAATGGGAATAGGAGAAAGGAAGAAGGGTGGAAGAGTGGGTGGCAGGGCAGGTACAGTGGGAAAAATCACTGTGTTCCCAAACTTCATGAGTCACATGAAGCTTGTATACCTTAAATAAAAGTTTTTTGGGAAAAAAACAAACAAAATATTGTTTTGGTTGCTTCTTTTTTAATCTTTATTTTTTTAAATTTTTTTAAATTTTTATTTAATGCATATAAATTTCCAAACTACAGCTTATGGGTTACAATGGCTTCGCCCCCCCCATAACTTCCTCCCCACCCCCAACCCTCCCATTTCCCACTCCCTCTCCCTTTCCATTCTCATCAAGATTCATTTTCAATTCTATTTATATACAGAAGATCAGTTTAGCATATATTAAGTAAAGATTTCAACAGTTTGCACCCACATAGCAACACAAAGTGAAAAATACTGTTGGAGTACTAGTTATAGCATTAAATCACAATGTACAGCACATTAAGGACAGAGATCCTACATGAGGAGTAAGTGCACAGTGACTCCTGTTGTTGACTTAACAAATTGACACTCTTGTTTATGGCATCAGTAATCACCCTAAGCTCTTGCGATGAGTTGCCAAGGCTATGGAAGCCTTTTGAGTTCACCGACTCTAAAAGGGATCACATAAACAAGACTGGTGTCTGCAAATACTAACAGAATAAAAAAGGGAGAGAACGATCCAACACGGGAAGCGAGATACACAGCAGACTCATAGAATGGTGGATGTACTAAACAGCACTCTGGCCTCAGAATCAGCCCTTAAGGCATGCAGATCCAGCTGAAAAGCCCATGAGAGTATTTCAGGCATGGAAAGCCAAGACACTCTGTCAAAAAAAATGACCTAAATGAAATATCTCTGTGAGTGAGATCCTAGTGGAAAAAACAGGTCATCAAAGAAGGGGTTACCTTCCTCTGAAGGGAGGAGAGAACTTCCACTTTGACTACAACCTCATGATAATACATGTTTAAAATCTTTTCATTTATTTGTATTTAAATATTTTGATTAATAAGTAACACTTGCACAGTTTTCTGGGACACTGTGTAATATCTGAACACATGCACACAGTGTAAACTGAATAATCAACCTTTCCATTTTCTTAGCTGTTTTTGATGTATGGAGCCTACACACACCTCTTTCTAACCAGTGATTTAACTTGTTTACATGCAATGGCAATCAAGTCAGCATATGGAAGACATTCTGCAGCCCCACCTTCACTGCAGCATTACTTTTTATTTACATTCTTTATTGGCTCATACATCTTTCTCCAGATTTCCTTAATGCTTTGTCAATGATTTCAGTTACGCTACTGAGCATTCATAGGCCATTTAACTAAATGTTTAGAAAAGTAATTATTGTTTCCCCCAGCAGTCCAGGAGAGGGAACCATGTAGGAGTAGAATGAAAAGTGCTGGTGAGGAAAGTAAATGAAATTATTCTGAAAAATGTTTTGAAAAAAATTCAAGAAAACTATTTACTGGTTGAGCATTTAGTGTTGCTGTAATTTAGAGTAGAAAGGTGAGGACCATGTTCTTTTGAACTTCAGAAAGTGAAATGAACGAAGCTCACAAAGGTGGTAAGTATAACAGTAAATGCTTATTATTAACAAGATATGAGCTGGCCAACAGGCAGGAACCCAAGACATTAAATGTGCATATGGCCTACACATTTACAGACTGGCTATTTGTTGAGTGGCACTCCTCAGTGGGGTCCTGAAGTCATCTGCCATGTAGGCCATCTGGCCCGGTAAAAGTCAAAATTGCATTTTTTTCTCAGTTTTCCCAGCCTTTCTGTGTCTCCTGCCTCATAGTCAAAGATAAGAACAGGGAGACAGAGAAAGGGAAAAGGAAAATTATACTGAGACTGCAACAGGATTTTGGAATTTGCTCTTCTGTCTCCAAATTAACCTTTAGCAGTTTCCTGCTTAAAGAGAGATAGAGGAAAAAGAGAAAGAGAGAGAGAGAGAGGTCTTCCATCCTTTGGTTTACTCCTCATATAACTACAATGGCCAGAGATGAGCTGATCCAAAGCCTGGAGCCAGGAGCTTCTTCCAGGTCTCCCACACAAGCGCAGGGGCCCAAGGACTTGGGCCATCTTCCACTGCTTTCCCAGGCCATTGCAGAGAGCAAGATCAGAAGTGGAGCAGCTGGGCCTCAAACTGGCACCCATAGGGGATGTCAGTTCTGCAGGCCAGGGCTTAAACCTGCTGTGCACTGCACCAGCCCCTCAAATGCCCTTTAATGTTGTGAGACTGAGTGAGATTCCCCAGGAAAGAAGTGCAGCTAGAAAAAAGTAAGAAGGCAAGCAATAAGGTTTGTTGCATCCCACACTGTACAAATCAAGTAAAGCCAAGAAAGTAAAATAAACACATTGATAGGCTCTGGACATTTGACCTGAGAATATCCAGTAATTGATTTTCCTCATGTAATTTGCAAACTTAGTGATCGAGGGGCTGCCCAGGGAAGAAATGAAAATACACAAATGAGACATATCAAAAAGGAACGTGGGGCCTGGAAGTGAGGAGCATGGTAAGACCATGTCATGGTGTGTTTTGGAGGAGGAAGCTGCTGGGAGTCAAATGGCAGAGCCGGTCAATAAGGAGACGATCACAGCACTGAGATGCACAGAGAAAACATGCTGAGAATGGGGAGGGAGAGAAAACAGAGGGGGAGACCTCTTTCATGAGAGAAAGAAATCACAGCCAAGTGTCAGGGTTTCCTCAGTCCTGCTGTTGCTTCCAGGTCTAATGTGACTGGCTCTCAATCCTGAAACATGATCAACTATTCACAAAAACAGTGAAAAACAGCAAGAGCCCAGGGACTGTTTGAACTCATGCTGATGGTAAAACACTTGAGCCATTTAGCTATGTCTGTGGGACCTCACTGGTTAATTTTACAAATCCACTGCTCACAATAAGATTTGCATGTCCAAAAGGATATTCAAGTGATCTCCATGATCTAGCAGATTTTCCAGGATTTCTCATATGCCAACAGTGATATGTGTGAGTCTGATTGACTGTAGCATGGGAGGGAGATGCAGAATAGCAGGCATTCCTGCATATCCACTACTTTTGATTTTCAGTGAACTCTTTGAAATGCTGTCTGTCTTAATACATTATGTCTGTTTCATCTGCATTCATGGAATACTCACTGTCCTGGTGATCCTCAGACTAGGTTCCTCTAACTGAGTGTCTGCCTTACACGACGTCCAAATTTTCAGCATCATGAGGCTTCAGATCTGTTACTTTCACCTTGCCCTTTCCCTCAACAGCTTAAGATATGCAAAATGTGATGTTTTAGAATTTCTCAGTAGCATTTTTATTTATTTGTTTGTTTATTTAAGAGTCAGTGTTTCACAGAGAAAGAGGAGAGACAGAGAGACTCACAGAGAGAGAGAGGTCCTCCATCTGCTGGTTCACTCCCCAATTGGCCACAAAGGCTGGTGCTGCACTGATCTGAAGCCAGGAGCCAGGAGCTTCTTCTGGGTCTCCCATGTGGGTGCAGGGGCCCAAGGACTTAGGCCATCTTCTACTGATTTTGCAGGCCATAGCAGAGAAGTGGATTGGAAGTGGAGCAGCCAGGTCTCAAACCAGCATCCATATGGGATGCCGGCACTGCAGGTGGTGGCATTACCCTCTAGGCCACAGTGTAGGCCCCCATAAGTAGACTTTTGAAGTGGAATCAGTGGCTATGAAAATGTACAATCTAAAGTTGAACAAGGGAAATAGAAAGAAGCTTCTTCTAACTACAGTTGGTTCCAGAGACCTTTATTGGACATCGGCTCTGACTGGGCCAATAAGCAAAGCAAAAAAGTTGGAGCTTTAGTTAACATTCTGCTCTAAATCAGAGTGGGGAATATCCATACTGTGGGCCATTATAAGGTCCATGAAACCATTTGTTCTGGCCCTGCCAAGGCAACTTCAGGTGGGAATGGATAATCGATCTACAGCATGCTAATTTTTCAGTTGATAATTTTATATGGTCCATGAATGATATAAATATACAAACGGTCTTGGAATAAAAAACATTCCCTCTTCTGCAAGATGTTAATGGCAAATCCAGTGCACTTTACACTCCTTTTGTGACCTGTTGTCTAAATCTGTAACTCTTTTTCTTTCATGCATTCATTTCTTGTTTGTCTGTAACTCTTTTTCTTTGATAAATTCATTTCTTGTTTATTGAAGGAACTTAGAGGATTCCTGCCCACTAATTTACTACCCAAATGCCCACAGATGCCATGGTGAGGACCATGGCAAAACCTGGTTGCTGAGAGCGCCATCCTGGTTTTCCATGTGAGTTTCATGAACCCAATCACTTAAACAATCACCTCTGCTTCCCACAGTCTGCTTTAATAGGAAAATGGACTCAGGAGCCATATCCATATCCAGGAATTAAGCTCAGATACTCAAGTAAAAAAGACACAAGATTTTTTCTTTTATTTAGTATTTATTTATTTACTTGAAAGTCAGAGTTACACAGAGAAAGGAGAGGCAGAGAGAGAAAGGGAGAGAGAGGTGGGGGCTCTTCCATTCTATGGTCCACTTCCCAATTGGCTGCAATGGCTGGAGCTGCACGTATCCAACACCAGGATCCAGGAGCTCCTTCCCGGTCTCCCATGTGGGTGCAGGGCCCCAAGGACTTGAGCCACCTTCTACTGCTTTCCCAGGCCACAGCAGAGAGCTGGATCAGAAGTGGAGCAGCTGGTTGTCGAATCAGCACCCATATTGGATGCCGGCACTTCAGGCCAGGGCCTATAAGGAACATGAAATTTTCAAGAGATATATAAATACTGAGTGACTTGTTGAGGCACCAGGGAGGTGAATTCAGACCCCTTGTCTGAATGGAGGGAGGAGGAGAAGCCAAAACATGAGATAGCAGTATGAGCATTGAATAGACCAGATTTAGGATCTGTCTGAGTTCCAGTTTCCCCACAGTGGCATTTTCAAAATACCAGTTTAATCTGGTTGTTAATCATGTGAGGATTGATCAGAAAACTAAAGTGGGAAGGCCACCTCGATTTTCTTGATTATCAAGCTGGGTATTTCATTAATCACTGAGAGTGCTGGAGGATATTTTTTCTGTTTGTTATGCTGTTATACATATTACACATGTTTTACTAATTTCATTTTCTAATAGTTCATTATTAGTATGTACAAATGCTTTGGCTTTTTAAAGTTTCATTTAAGCTATTTTGATTAATGTGTACCAGTCATACATTATTATAGGATATAGTGCAATATTTGAACACATATACACAGTAGAAACTGATTAAGCTACATAACTAGTTTTCCATTTCCTCTTCACAATTTGAGCCTACCAGCTCCTCTCCTCCAGTTCTTTACATAGTACCTAATATGGTGCACTCTAGTCATCAAACCGTATTATGGAACACCAGAAGTTACTTCTACCTCCCTGTGCTTTGCTACCTGTTAGCCAATACCCCTCTCTCCCTAGCCTCCACCCTTCTCAGCCTCTAATCATCACAATTCAGACCCATTTTTTTGGTCACTTCAATATATGACAAGGAACATGTGACATTTGTGTTTCTGTGTCTGGCTTATTTTAGTTAATTTAATTATCTCTATGTTTTAAAAGATATAAAAATATTTTATTTTTTGTGTCCAAATGATGTTCCTTTGTCCACTGTCTCGTTGATTGACAGCTAGATTGGTTCTAAATCATGGCTGCTGTGAACTGTATTGTAGTGCCTGTAGGAAACTTGCTAACTCTTTGATATTCTTTCATTTCTTTTAATGTATAGCCAGGAATAAGATAACTATGTCATGTAGATTTTTGTTTTCTGAGTAATGTACTGTTCTCCATAACACATGTACTAATTTACATTTTTACCTGTAGTATATGAGGGTATTCTTTTCCCACATCCTCTCTAGCATTTATTTTCTTTTTTATATTGTTGGAATAAGATGCTATAATATTGTGGGTTTTTTCCTATTGGTTTATTTATTTGTTTATTAAGTATTTAATTTGTTTATTTGAAAAAGTTATATATAGAGAGGAAGAGGCAGAGAGATCTCTTATCTGCTAGCACACTCCACAAAAAGTTGCAACAACTGGGGCTGGGCCAGGCTGAAGTCAGGGTTTCCCACATGAAAGGCAGGGGCACAAGTCCTTGGACCATCTTCTGCTGCTTTCCCAGGTGCAATAGCAGGTGACTGAGTTGGAAGTGGAGTAACCCAGAGTCAAATTGGCACACCCATGGTATGGTGGAAGTTTACTCACTATGCCACAATGACAGCCCCTCTCCCTATCAATTTGTAGTCCTCAAAAAAAGTCATTAATGTCAGCATTCACCCCATTTTTTTCTGCTATTATTCAATTTATTGAAGTCTTATTTTTATTTCCACTATTCCTCATATTGTTCTTCCCAAGGTCATTAGTGATAACTGTGTTGGTTAAATGCAATTTTTGTTTTTAATCTCTCATTTACGGAGTGCACTTTGTAGAATTCTACTGTATGCCAAACCCTCTTCTAGGCAGAGAACACAGGCTCTTTTTCTCTTAAGGGTTAATATGACAACATGCTTACAAGAAAACAAAGTACACTTTCATTGAGAATAAATTGTGTTATGAAAATGAAGCATAGTAATGGGATAAGTAACTAATCAGAATGAAGAATGGGTTTAGAAGGCATCATCTGACACATGTCCTAGCTCCCTCCTCAAACACTGACTCCTTCAGTAACACTGTATCTCATCTTCGATTTCCTCTGCACTTCTGATTACTCCTTTTCAGTTCATTTGCAGTCTCATCTGCTTAAAATCAAACATTGATATTGCTCTGATGTTTACCATTGCAGTGGTTGTCTACACACTTTAAAAATACATGTAGTGCTTGGCTAAACTTATCTACTCCTCATGACTTCATACTTTATGTTATATTAAATAAATTTACATTTCTCCTGAGCATAGAACTCATATATGCAACTATGACCTTCACGAGTTCCTCAAAATCAATATGAGCAAAAGTAAAAGTAAAACTTGCTTCCCCTTTGGTAAAGCTTATCTCAGAATATGTCACCGACATTCAACTTTCTATAAAAGGTAAATATTTGGGAACAAGCAATTCTTTCCTTTTTTTGTTCACTTATCTATGACTGGATGATTGTATTCCTTAGATATTTTTCAAATCTCTTCATTCCACCTGCTACCTCCTTAGTCCCACCTTCCTTATATCTGCTGTCTCCTACATAAATAAAATTGCAATAGTTATCTAAGATGGTTCCCATTCTTGCTCTCAACTTCAGTCCATTCCCCAAGCAGAAAACTAAACACAATAGTTGTCACCTATTTCTCTTTCATATCTTCATCTAAACCACATGACTCTTCCACATCTCACTTCTGCCTGCTTCTCCATCTTCATCTTTGTCAGGGAACCCCTGACCCCAACTCTGCTTCCATCACTGTGAACTTTTGCTCAGTTCCTGCTCTATGCCTTTCCCTTTATATACTACTTGACATGGAAAACCATGGCTCATGAAAACTAGACTGCATCTTTTGAGGGTTACAATTTCTTGGAGGAACGTAATAATAAAAAAAATCCTTGGTATACAGCAGGTATATTATTTTTGCAAGCCACAGAGAAGAGACTAAATAGAAGTTCAGCAGAAGGAAAGTAGTGTGATACAAAAGTTTGTGGGCTGGCGCCATGACTCACTTGGCTAATCCTCCATCTGCAGCACTGGCACCCCAGGTTCTAGTCCCGGTTGGAGCACTGGATTCTGTCCTGGTTGCTCCTCTTCCAGTCCAGCTCTCTGCTGTGGTCCGGGAGTGCAGTGGAGAATGGCTCAGGTCCTTGGGCCCTGCACCCACATGGGAGACCAAGAGGAAGCACCTGGCTCCTTGCTTTGGATCAGTGCAGCGCACCGGCTGCAATGCACCAGCCATAGCAGGCTTTGGGGGGGTGCACCAACAAAAAAAGGAAGACCTTTCTCTCTGTCTCTCTCTCTCACTAACTGTCAAAAAAATAAAAATTAAAAAAATTAAAGTTTGTGGCGGGGCTAACAGGCACTGGTCAAGAATCTAACAAATCCATTGAGAAAAAAGTAAGAGTTTCTTTACCTCCTTCAATCATACAAATTATTTCAACCTAGGAAAAAGAAAACTTTCCAAATTTTATATATTATATATAATTTTTTCATCATTGTTTTGTGGTTTTATTGTAGAAGGCTTTCATATCCTGGGTTAAATTTACTGCATGGTATTTTATTTTCTTGTGACAATTATAAATATGTTTGTTCTTAAAATTTGTTTCTCACTGAGTTCACTATTATATACCAAAGTGCTACTGAATTCATTTTGTATTGTCAATTTTACTAAATTCATTTATCAGTTCCAGTATTCTCTTGATGATGTTCTTAGATTTATTCTCATATAGAACCATGTTATCTGCAAACAGAAATATAAATGTAAATTCTTACTTTCCTGTTTGAATAGATATTATTTATTTTCTTCTTCACTTGTATTCATTTGAATCATTTCCTGTTTCTCTTAATTTAGCTAGAAAATTTTTTTTCAAAGAACCAGCTCTTCATTTTTTTAAGGATTTATTTATTTATTTTAAAGGCAGACTTACAGAGAAGTAGAGGCAGAGAGAGAGAGAGAGTGAGTGAGTCTTCCATCTACTGGTTCACGGCCCAAATGGCCTCAACGGCCAGAGCTGCACTGATCCAAAGCCAGGAGCTTCTTCCAGGTCTTGCATGTGGGTTGAAGGGCTAAAGGACTTGGGCCATCTTCTACTGCTTTCCCAGGCCATAGCAGAGAGTGGGACCAGAAGTGGAGCAGCCAGGACTTGCGCTGGCCCCCGTACGGGATGCCTGCACTATAAGCGGTGGCCTTACCTGCCATGCCACAATGCTGGTCCCTCTTCATTTTATTTACTTTTAGTATACTTAAGATTCTTCCTTATTTATTTCTGCTTTGAACTTTATTATTCACTTTTTTACTGCCCTTGGATTTGACTCATTCTTGTTTTTTCTGGCTCATTGAGAAGGATAGTAGGTTACTTATCTGATATCTTTATTGTGTTTTTAGATGTTTGGCCAACTGAAGTCATAGTTTCAATTTCTATGTTTCCCTGATAACTGTGGGGACCTTCTAGGTGACTGCAGAGAATGCCTGCAGAAATGAGGCTGTATTAGTTTGTTAACAAAATACCACAGATAGTGTGATTTTAATTAGAGAAATTTTCTTCTCAGAGTTGTGGAGATTGAAAACACAAGGTCAGAGTCATAACAAGCTTGATTTTTTTGCTAGAGGCCTTTCTCCCAATGGACCTCAAATATATGATATTATTTGATCTGCTCAAAAGCAATTTATCCAGGTAGAGTCATATTGGCAGTTAGCACTTAAAGGTATGAGTTTTAGGGAGGCACATTTCAGTCCATAACGCTTAAATGGGCTACATGGTCTGACTCAGAGACAGCCATCTCTGGGGAGGATAGAGATTTTGAAATGAATGTTAGGATTCTTACAGTATTACTTTCAGTACTAACTCCATTGAAAGTTGTGCATGAATGCACACACACAGAAATAAAGAATCTTGCACATATAAGCACCTACTACAGTGGAAATGCCTAATGGTTGCTACCTATAGGTAACATCAATACAATAACCATAAGGTGGCAAATTAGCAAACCATTAAAAAGAGTATTGGAAAGAATGACAACAAAATATGCAACTACAAAAATATGTGTGTATATATATGATATTCAATATTTATCGTTGCTAAAAGATAAATACTGATGTGTGGGAAATAAAACCTAAATCTTACCTTTCATTATTACAGACTATGCTACATGAAGAATGTCTTCCCAAAACCATTCACAGGGTTAATGCTGTGGCATAGTATGTTAGATCTTCAGCTGCAGCACTTCCAGTTCTGCTCTTGGTAATGGCCAAGAAAGCAGTGAAAGATGGCCCAAATTCTAGGGCCCCTGCAACCATGTGGCAGACCTAGAGGATGTTCCTATCTCCTGGCTTTGGATCATCCCAGCTCCAGCCATTGTGGCCATTAGGGGAGTGAACCATTGGATAGAAGAGCCTTCTTTCTGTCTCTCCTTTATGTCCATAGCTGCTTCTCAAATAAAAAAATACATCTTTATAAAATATTAAAAAATGTTCACATTTTAAATTTTGGTTACTCAAAGCTAGCACAGGACTACATTATACATAGGAAAGATAGATCCTGAAAATCATAAATGTAATGCATTGTAGCAAAATTTTCACAAATACTTCTGATGTTCTCAGCACTAGATACTAAATTAATGACATAGTGAGTCATTGTGGGTTTTTCAGCTCTTTGACAACCACTTGTACTTTACAGCTTTTCCAAATTTATCACTATGTGTGTTTTTCAAAACATGCACTGAATTTTACCAGTTTAGTGAACATGAAATTGCATTTTAGTGGTACATGTAATCAACATCTGCAAAGCCTCCAAAACATAGAAATAAAATTATGGATCAGTTATGAGACTTATATTTGATTGAGTTCAATTATTTTAAGGTAATTTGTCATTAGTTTGTGGCAATTACAAATATAATTAATTATTAAGCATATAAGCATTAAAAGTGAATGATTCATAGAATTTGGAAATGACAGTGTGTAGCAGTGGGGACACATTTTTTAGTATTGATGAGGATTACTTAAAATCTAAATAAGAAGCTATTCTCATAAACTCCCAAAGACATACGGGAAGTAAAGAAATACCACAGAAAGTAAGAGCAAAGAGACTTGGTGCTGTTTGAAACCTGGTCTGCTTTCTTATCCCCTGTCATGACACAATGAAATGGAAACATCAGGATCCTTCTCCTCTCTGCCACCAACTGAAGGGCAAGGCATCCTCATTTGTTCTGACTCCAGTTACCTGTTGCCAAGAATATGTTCTGGGTGAATGTGACTGAGAGGTAGTGCCCTGTCCTATCTGAATGATGGAGGTTCTGTATTTGTCAGGAGAACACATAGATCCCATCTTCCACTACATGTCATGTCCACAGTAAGCATGTCTACAGAAACTGACCACATTTGTGGTGAATTTAGGTTGGAAGTTTTTGGGATAAGGAAGATTCTCTCTCTCTCTCTCTCTCCTCTCTTTTTCAAATAAGTAATTTTGTTTAAAAATAACTCAATCCAAGTCTCTGACATGGCTCAAAGGCCTTCACCTACTTGAGGCATTGCTTCCTTGGAGGTGTCTTTCAGGGTGTGATTTTGCAGGAAGCTGGAACTGAATCATGAGGGGAGCAAATGGTACTTTGTAGTGAATCTTGGCTAGATTTTATCTCTTCCATAAGCAGGCCTCAAGGTTCCCTTGAAGATAACTGTGTCAAATAAGGAAAATCTGAGAAGGCAAATGCATTACAATGTGTGTTTCTCTCACATGACCTGATGTCTTATAGGTAAAGGAAATGAAATGGTGAAATCCAAGGTCTTGAAGGTATGGATACAGGGAATGTTGTTATTTGAAATCATTAATGAAAGGCATACTACATTAAATATATATTATATATATATATATTTGTTCCAATGCAATTTTGGCCAAAAATGTGATGTGGTAAGTTGCATACTTTCTATAGACTTTCGGGTCTAAAAATACAAGAAGTGTTCTAGTGTACACACATATATATGGAATCCTGTATGTTACTTTTGAAATCATAGAAAAAGAGTAAATTCAAAATGACTTTCTATAATGTAAATTTTAGTGACAACATAATGTTTATCCCTTTGATAACCTCATTTATTTGGATAATCACCATTAAAGTTTTAATTTTATTTTACTATTATATCATTATTTTACAAAATTTGTAGACAGTGTTTTCTCTTCCAGGTGTGACTGGGCACCTTCACATATTTCCAAGAGCAAAGAAAATACATCACTTGTAAGTGGATTTCTTAATTATTCCTCAGCTTGTAGTCAGTTTTCATTTTTGGAAATCTATAATTGTTTATTAATTATAAAGCAAAATAAACATAATTTTGTTCTCAAAGAATATCTACAAATAAGATGAATGACAAATGTGGCATGATTATGAAACATTAAATTCATCTAAGATATGGCAGTTTGGTCTCTGTTCTTTCTGTGGCCATGACAAAATATATATTACATGTTTGAGTTGAACCTCAGAGCAAAATATCCTAAATCTTTTGGATCATGATGTCAGAAACAGTCTTTATTGTCACATACATGACATAGTGGTCAATGTTTTAGTGCTACCCTGAAAATAAACAGAATTCTACAAAGGTAAAAATTGCCTGGTACTAACACACATATCAGTTAAGTTCATTTCTGAATTTTTAGAGTAATGCAGTCCTTAATAGTTTGGAGGAGCTGAACTTGATTCAAGTTTAGGATCCAAAATGTGGGGAAAAGAATCTAGTGCAAGTTATTTTGTTTTTTTAAGACTTATTTATTGTTTTGAAAGGCAGAGTTACAGAGATTGGGAGAGACTGGGGGGGAAAGAAAAAGAGATATCTTCATCTTTCTGCTCCATTTCCCAAAATGGCCACAGTGGCTGGGACTGGGTCAGGCTAAACCAAGAGCCTGGGACTCCATCTTGGTCACCCATATTAGGGGATGAGGTCCAAATACTCAGGCCGTCTTTCAGTACTCTTTCAGGTATATCAGCAATGGAGCTGGGTTGGAATGGAGAGGCATTTAAAAATGTCTATGGATGGGCTCACTGGGTTAAGCTACTGCCAACAATGCCAGCATCCCAAATGAGTACCAGTTCAAGACTCAGCTGTTCCACTTCCAATCCAGTTCCCTATTAATATTCCTGAGAAAGGCAGCAGAAGATGGCCCAGCTCTTGGATCCCTGCCTCCCACATGGGAGTCTCAAATGGAGTTCCAGGTTTCTGGCTTCAGTCTGGCCCTACCCTGGCCACTGCAGTCATTTGGGGGGTGAAACAGACCTCGCTCTCCCTCTCTTTCTATCACTCTGTCATTCAAACACACAAAGTAAATGTTTTTTTAAAAAGTATTTTAAATGAGAAATAAGAGAAAGTTTATTTATCAAAGCAATGATAACATAAGATAAATACTAGGGCTCATTAACTTCAAAAATATACAGTAAATAGAAATTTAATGAAATTCAAATTATAACCAAAAACTGTCATCTACTACAAATTAAAATATTTATATTGAGAGTCATATCAGAAAAAAAATTTATCCTCCCCTTTGAAAAACCCCACCTGGGGTTGGCATAGTGAGTTAAGCAGCCTCCTGCAGTGCTGACATCCCACATGGGTGCTGGTTCAAGACCTAGCTGCTCCATTTCCAACCCAGCTCACACCTAATGCACCTGAGAAAGCAAGTGCTTGATCCAAGTGCTTGGGTCCTTGTACCCAAGTGGGAGGCTAGGAAGAAGCTCCTAGCTCCTGACTCCTGGCTTCAGCCTGGCCCAATTCCAACTGTTGTAGCCATTTGGAGAGTGAACCAATGGATGGAAGACTTCTCTCTCTCTCTCTCTGTAACTCTGCCTTTGAAGTAAATAAAGCAAATCTTTAAAAAAAAAAACTATACAATGTAGTATTTTGGCTATTCCCTCATACAGAGAAACCTTTGATAAACTGCATATGAATCCTTCTGGCTTACTGTAATTCAGAGAGGATTTCCTTCTCCTAACATGTGGTAGACATCAATGACTGCCATAAATGGTTAGATGAGTGGACATCACCAGACTGCTTCCTCACATGGTTGCTACATTACCAGCTTAGGTATCTCATATGAAACATATCTCTTACAAATTTTAAATAACATGCCAGAAACTTATAGCAGTGCAAGGAATGATGTGCCAAGGACAACCAGTTAACCTGACAAGTCTATGAGTCCTGCTCTTGGCTGACCTCAAGTCATATTAATGGGCATACAACATGGTTGCTCAGAAACTGGTCTTACAGTTGTTTCATGAGTGTGAAGCAGCTCTTTCCAACAGAAACACAAAACTACTTGTCCATTCACAAGCACTGTGATAGAACCAACGGCAAAGGAAGACCTTTCTCTCTGTCTCTCTCTCTCACTGTCCACTCTGCCTGTCAAAAAAAAAAAAAAAAAAAAAAAAGAAAGTACACTGGAGAAAAGGTCACAAACAACACATTGAGGTTGAGAGGGGAAAAACTGTCACATTAACACCCTCGATCCAGGATTCAGTTTCTATCTTCACTTCCTAGATGACCTCATTATGCTAAATGAAATTCATAAATTAGTAATCGGTGACAACACCACTCTAACAGAACACATGAGTCATTTAAATGGTATATTCTTGTGAAAACTTCATTATACTCAAAGACAGTCAGCAATAGTTTTCAAGGCCATATCTACACTATGTGGGCAACACTGTATGGGGGATGGGGCACTTTTTCTTTTTCCTCTTTCTTACCCCTCCTCACATTGACAACTTGTATAAAGGCTGGCACAGACCACAGTCATTATGAAAATCTATAACTAATATCCTTCCATATCAAAATGTCATGGACTTAAACACAAAACTTAAAATAAACAAAGTAACTGGACTTCTTAATTAAAATAGTATGGTCTGTAAGATTATCAGTTGGGGGCTGGAGCTGTGGTGTAATGGGCTAAGCCTTTTCCTGCAGCATCAGCATCCCATATGGGCACCAGATCGTCCCAGCTGCTCCTCTTGTGATCCAGCTTAGTAGAAGATGGCCCAATTGCTTGGGTCCCTGAGATTCAGAGGGAGCTCCTAGTTCCTAGCTTCAGATTAGCTCACCGGCTATTGTGGCCATTGGGAGAGTGAACCAGGAGATGGAAGACCTCTCTCTCTCTCTCTCTCTCCCTCTCTCTCTCTGCAACTCTGCCTCTCAAGTAAAATACATAAATCTTTAAATAACTTGGTGAAGCATTGGATGACTGTAAGAAACTGGGCAGAGAAAAAGTGTTACTTTTCTGTATGTATGTTTTTAGAGTTCTTCACTTTATCCATACCCAGATTAAAATAGCTCCAGTTACTGACCCACACCATGGACTTGCATTAACTTCAGTTTACTTCTCACTTTGTAAAGAGATCAGTGGCAGGTAATAAGAGTTGACATCCTTGCTAACAGAAGAGAGAAGGATGAAGATAAAAACTAAAAATCAGCCAAATAATTAAATGATCAGCTAGGTTTCCATGCCACAAACTCCAAATTGATAAGTTAACCAAATAAGGAACAGACATCAAGCCACAAAACTAGCACATACCCATCAAGCTGCACTGCCTAGAAAATGACAGCTAGGTAAGCAGGACTCCAGCTGTCAGGTGTATCCACGGGGACCCCACCCTCTGAGCCAATGAGGTGCAGGGTGGGGACCAAGGAGCAAATCCTACTCTGAGCCTCATTCCCCAACCCCCTGCAGCCCTTGGTCCCTTGCCTAAGGCCACCGAGCCCCACCCCACCGGAACAACTGCGGGAAATAGCGGGAGGCCTAGCCAGATGAAATTTTGAGATGCACCCTCCCTGTGAATCAGGCTTATTGAAATATAGAGAATGAGAGGCTCACTGCCTTCCTTGGCTGTCCCTCTGCTTGCCCTGCCTGTAAAGCTCTCCCATCTGATGCCCCCTCTCTAGTAACCACTACATAAGGCACATTAAGGAAAGTTTGAGCAAGCACATTAAGGAAAGGTAACACGCAGGACTGGTAAGGTGCAGGGAGGCCGGGAAGCAGCAGTGGGAGACCCAACAGCTTGGGTTCCAAACCCTACCATGCCCAGGGAAGCTCCATATTCCCTGGGAAGCATGCGAACAGTGTCTGGGATCCACTGGCCACCCTCACATCCACACCTCTCCCACAGATGCATCCATGCCCCCTTTCTGTTCTCCATACTTACAAAGAAAAGTCCCAGGCACATATCCCCTTTCTTCAGCACAGACAGTCTTCAGCACAGACAGGGAGCAAAGCAGGGAGTGTGGGGCAGGAAAAGTCCCTGGCATGTGTGACCTACAGGCAGTAGATCCTGAGGCTTAGTAGCAGAGGCTGGCAGGCTGCAGGCTGCCTGGGATTGCACTTCCAGAGCAAGAGACCCGGCGAACGCAAGAGAAGGCAGCACGGCCGCTCAGTGAGTGAACTTCCTCAGTTCCCAATTCCAGGCAACGAGGGCAGTGATGTGCAGGTGCACATGCCTTCTGCCACATTCACCTGCACAGGCATTTGGAGCACGGAATACGTAAGGACACCGGGGACTCTGGGAAATGGAGTCCAGGATAGGGCATTCCTAGAGAGACCAGTTGCCCCATCCCAAGGACTTCAGTCTGGGGTGGAGACAGACTGGAAACCAAAGGGCATTTGATTCTGTTTACATCCCTCTACCCTTCCTCCCCAACCCCAAATCTCAAATCAGTGTTTTTCCTTTCCTGAACCAATATCTTAAGAGTGGTTACTGATTGCTGCTAATTGATCCCCAAATCCTGGCTCCTTCATAAACGCTTGTCTTTTTCCAGAAAAATCTTGCTGCTTGACCTGAGTATGGATCAAGGTGCAACTATTTTAAAATAGGCCTCCATCTTGTAACTCAGGCCTGACCGGGTCCTGAACCCTAAGCCAGAATTGCCTAAATATAAATAAAAAAAGTCCCCTTGCAGTAAACTCTCCCAGCAACAGCCAATTAGCAGATAACAGAGAAATACCTAGAGTTCCTGGTGTCTTCTCAAGGCAATTAAGGTGATTGATAACTCCCCGAGACCCCAGCAGCTCAGACTATACTTCAGCCAATCAATTTAAAAGACGTCGGCCCCAAAGCCATCCAACCACCTTTACTAGGCCCATTTCTACCACTGGTTGCACTAATCAATTCTAAGAGATGTCTTTTGAATTTCCCTCGGGATGAGATGATTTGCTAAATGGTACTATAATGTATAGAATGTTTCTAAAAACCCTATAAAACTCCTGTTAACTGAAGAGTCGGGGCTCTCAATTCAAATCCACTGTGTCAGTGATAGTTGAGAGCCCAGGCCCGGACCTGTAATAAAACTCTCACGTGTTTCACAGTGATATCGGCTCCTTGGTGGTCTGAGGACATTCAAACTGGGCATAACACTTCCTGAAAAAAAATCTCTCAAATAATAAATGACTATAAATGCAATACAGTTTTTAGCAGAGCATTGATGGACTGGTTTAACATCCAGATTTAAGAAAACAATTTTTATTTGTGTTTTATTGATGTTTAATATTCATTTCAAATCATTTGACACCATCCTTTAATTCACCAATACAAAAATGAATAGGGAAACTGGATACAGAACTAGCATTGCTGAATATCTTCTAGGAGCCAGAATAAGATATTAAATGTCTTACATCACATCATTTATACCTTAGGTTAATTTTGGAGACAGGATTATCACCAGTTTACAAAGAGGAAACTGAGGTGGAAAGAGTTTAGAATTTGACCATAACAATATTGTTAAACCGTATATGTTAAAAGCCAACCAAATTCTTTTTTTTTAAACTTTTATTTAATGAATATAAATTTCCAAAGTACAGCTTATGGATTACAATGGCTTCCCCCCCCCATAACTTCCCTCCCACCCGCAACCCTCCCCTTTCCCACTCCCTCTCCCCTTTCAATCACATCAAGATTCATTTTCAATTCTCTTTATATACAGAAGATCAGTTTAGCATATATTAAGTAAAGATTTCAACAGTTTGCCCTCACATAGCAACACAAAGTGAAAAATACTGTTGGAGTACTAGTTATAGCATTAAATCACAATGTACAGCACATTAAGGACAGAGATCCTACATGATTTTTTTTTTAAAAATTGATTAATTTTCTTGTCTATAAAGATAATTGAAAATAAAAAAAGCCAACCAAATTCTAATATTGGTTTAAGAAGTCTGTTTTTTTATCTTAGGGTTCAGTTTCTAAATCCCAAATTTCTCATCTGGAAAAAAAAAGTGAGAGAGAGAAAGAGTACCTACAAGGCCTGCGCTGCAGCTCACTAGGCTAATCCTCTGCCTGTGGTGCTGGCACATCGGGTTCTAGTCCTGGTTGGGGCACCAGAATCTGTCCTGGTTGCTCCTCTTCCAGTCCAGCTCTCTGCTGTGGCCTGGTAAGTGCAGTGGAAGATGGCCCAGGTCCTTGGGCCCTGCACCCGCATGGCATGGGAGACCAGGAGAAGTACCTGGCTCCTAGCTTCAAATCAGCACGGTGCACTGGCCACAGTGGCCATTGGGGGGGTGAACCAATGGAAAAAGGAAGACCTTTCTTCTGTCTCTCTCTCTCACTGTCCACTCTGCCTGTAAAAAAATAAAGAGTACCTACAATGATTATCTACACTGTAGAAAACTGCATAGGTTTGTCTGAAAAAGGAAAGAAATTCGAAGTTGCTATTATTCCATGATCATTTTTCTTATGTTTAATATCAAGATAGCATACAAATTTTATGTGTTCTTAGGTATATGTGTGTGTTGATTGTTTTTTAAGTTTTAAAGTAGAAATGCAAATAGAGGCCGGAGCCGTGGCTCAACAGGCTAATCCTCCGCCTTGCAGCACCAGCACACCGGGTTCTAGTCCCGGTCGGGGCACCGGATTCTGTCCCGGTTGCCCCTCTTCCAGGCCAGCCCTCTGCTGTGGCCTGGGAGTGCAGTGGAGGATGGCCCAAGTGCTTGGGCCCTGCACCCCATGGGAGACCAGGAAAAGCACCTGGCACCTGGCTCCTGCCATCGGATGAGTGCGGTGCACTGGCCGCAGCGCGCCATCCGCGGCAGCCATTGGAGGGTGAACCAACGGCAAAGGAAGACCTTTCTCTCTGTCTCTCTCTCTCACTGTCCACTCTGCCTGTCCAAAAAAAAAAAAAAAGAAATGCAAATAGATAACTGGATGACATGGAGTTGTATGTTTATGATTACTTCTCTCAATTATAGTTCATAGGATTAGAGCTGCTGGATTAGGAATGCATAAATCTTTATCCATTGACTTCACACTAATATTTACTAGATCAGAATATTCTCTGGGTAGATGCTTTTTCTTGCCAGATTGAAAACCTCATTAGGACAAGAAACATGCTTGCTTTGACATTAAAACTCAGCATCATGATAAAGTAAGCCTCTTAGTTGAATGAATAAATGAGGATATAACAAATACAAATAAGATTTCTGACCCTCAATAACTGTCTAATAGAGGAGACAAGGAAATAGAAATCTATTAGATGACTGCCACAATCAGGTGAATATATAATTTGTTGTTCTGAGAAAAGCTTGATAATAAGGGGATCAAGTTAATAACTATACAAGATTGAAGTGTAGAACTAAGAATCATCCAGGACCAAACAGATTAAATGTTCACCCTAGCTATGTAATTCATTCCATTCATTTATTTAATATGCATTTATTGAGCATTCTTTCATATGGTGAGTTGAAGGAACTACCAGCAGGGCTGGTGCTGTTGCATACTGGGTAAAGCCACCTCCTGCAGTGCCAGCATCCCATATGGGCAATCTGTTAGAGACCTGGCTGCTCCACTTCCTATCTAGCTCTCGGCTATGGCCTGGGAAAGCAGTAAATGATGGTCCAAGTATTTGGCCTTCTGCACCCACATGGGAGACCAAGAGGAAAGGAAAATCTTTCTCCCTCCCTCTCTCTCTCTCTCTCTCTCTCTCTCTCTCTCTCTCTCTCTCTCTCCCTTTGTCTCTATGTAATTCTGCCTTTCAAATAAATGCATAAACCTTAAAAAAAAGAAGAAAGAACTACCACCTACTTGATTTCACTAAAAATTGGAGTAAGAGATACTGAGCTACCAAATACAGCCAGGAAGAGTGGGCCAAATCTCAAAAGTTGGGACACAAAGGTAAAGAAGACAAAAGGCAAGAATGTCAATCAAAAAGTCTATTAGGGGCCAGCACTGTCGTGTGGCAGGTAAAGCTGATGCCTGCCGTGCCGGCATCCAGTATGGGCACTGGTTCTAGCCCTGGCTGCTCCTCTTCCAACCCAGCTCTTTGCTATGGCCTGGGAAAAGCAGTAGAAGATGGCCCAAGTCCTTGGGCCCCTGCACCCACATGGGAGACCTGGAAGAAGCTCCTGGCTCCTTGCTTTGGGTCAGCACAGATCTTGATGCTGCAGCCAATTGGAGAACGAACCATTGGATGAAAGACCTCTCTCTCTCTCTCTCTCTCTCTCTCTCCCTGCCTCTCTGTGTAACTCTGACTTTCAAAGAAATAAATACATCTTTAAAAATCACACAAAATTAGCATTTAAAATGCTTTTAAAAGTCTATTAAATGTAATTTAGTAGGACCAGAACCAAGGAACTGTGGCAACAGGTGGGAATAAAGAGGCAACAGGTGAGATCTAAAAAGTATAATCAACAGGATTTCAATGCTTTACTATTGTACATGAAGGCAGAAGGAATTTGGATTTCAATATTTAAAAGACAAGACGTTGTCAGTACATTAATGTTCATCAGTAATAAAATGCTTCCTCTAACCAACTTATGGTGTCCCCATAAATCCAGGATACAATCTCATGAGTATATGCTATCTATATGCTCTATGTCAATCATCAAGCAAACATTTTAACTGCTACCATATACAATGGCCCTCATTATGATATAGTAATTTAGAAACGAGAAGACATAATCAGTGTATATAAGAACAAATGAAATAAAGTTAAATCTCAAATACTGAATGTACAATGAAGCAGGAAGTAAAAATTTTTCAGAATAGCCAAAATATGCGTTATGAAATCCAAGTGAAATGTCCTGCCACTGACTCAGCATTACAGCTCTTAAATGAAGTCACTCTGTCTTGACAAATCTGGAAGGAGTGGATGGGCACATAGAGAAGAAAAAAGCAATAGGTATGAGCAGTGAATTACTAGAAAGGGCTCCAACAACAGTGATGCAGAGCTCTTTGGCCACTAACTGAAATGCAATATGGAGGCAGACAACTTCATTTCTGGGAAACGGCCATGCTCTCAGTTTTCAAGAACTCAGTTCTTAAGAACTGAGCACAATCAGAGCATTCAAGACCAACATCCACAATTCACTTAATGATAATAGAGCACAGTAGCTTGGCTTCCTTGGTACAACTAAGCCTTATTTGCTTGCTGTATGTTTTTGTTTGGAGCCACTGGAACTGGAGAGAACATGTGGCTAGAGGAGATGGAGGAGTATGGTTTGTAGGGGTCTCATGGTGGTGGTAGTTGTGCAGAGGGAACTATGGAGGAGAAGATCAAAAGCATCTAGCACTGTGGGGGTGAGGAGCAGAGGACAGGAGACAGGGATGACTTATCTCATTATGCCTGGTGCTCTCCTAGGCATCATTGATACAATATGAATGATATGAATATAATGCTTACCCTAAAGATACTTAGAGTCCTGGGGGACAGATGACAAGGACATAGACAATTATAAAGCCATGTGAAAAAAGCTATAGGTGCATAATTGAATCATTTACACCATTTGTGGGTGCAATGCCCTTGCCAGGTAGGAATATTGGTTTAAGGTCAGATCTCTGAGATAGCAGAGCCCAGAAATGACACCACTGTCTGAAAAGAAAATATGAATATGGTGGGAAGAGGCTTGGTAACTGAAACTGGGGACAGAACATGGATGCTGACTGACTGGGAGGCTGCTAAACCCATCATTAACCTGGGCAAGACTGAGATCTCTAGCTTCTATCCTAGTGCCCATGTCTTTGCAGAGAGGCATAACCAAGAAAGAGAAATTCATCTCTGTAATTTGGCTGGCTGCAGGAGCTATGAGAGTTCCCCACATTTGAAGCCAGAATAATTTACCCTGAGGTTTGCTCTTCATAGAAAGGTTCTTTTTTCCTGTTAGTGTAAACATCTCCTGCCACCAGCTCTCTCACAGGACCACATCAGAGGGCAGATGATAATGACTTGTTGAATGAACAGAATCTTGAAGTGTCATTTAAATAGAAGATTCATGCTATAAGTGAATATTCACATTATGGGTGTACGGCAAGGTGAGAAAACTGAGGAAGGGGACCTTGGTCATTCTCAAACTTAGAGTCCTACTTAAAAAACTAAATAAATAAATAAATAAATAATCCTTTTTGCAGCTCAGAAGTGCCAAGCTGCTAACCTCCTGAGCACATACTCCTAAAAAACACCAAATCTCCAAAGACCAGATGTGGGCATGGAACTATCTTAACACCATAGAAAACATTTCTGGAGAAGAAGCCCCACACCACTAGAACCCATCAGTCAAAGGACCCAGCAGAAGCCTCAGAGGCTAGCCTCATCACACCTTTTCCAACAAAGTAGGCTGGGCACTGAGGGCACAAAATATGTTGTGAGTTGTGGGCTTGTTGTGATGACTGCAGCAATTGATCCACCAGGAATTGGTAGTAGTAGGCAGTGGTTTGAGCTAGCCCTGCCTCTGTTTGGCCAGCTGCAGTATGCATGAACTGAGTCTGCACCTGAACTGCCTGCTGAGGCCAAGGGATGCATGGGGACCTATAATCAGTGAAAGTCTGTTGCACTGGCCTCAAGGTTGGAGAGTTGCCATAGCAACAGCATTTTCAGGGAGTGATGTGTCAGGGGCAGCCCTGGGGAGGCGGGCTGGTCTCTTGATCTCATGTTTTTTCCCTTAGCCTCCTCTAAATTTTGTGAGCTTGGGTTGAATGCAACAACCTGTATGGGTGATGCTGAGAGGCCACCAGATGAGATTCTGCTTAGCCCTGCAGAAACAATGGTATATCATGGGAGAGATGATATGTGACTTCTGAGGCTGTTACAAAGACCATTCTCATCTGCCTTGGATCCTTTCCACTGAGGAAAATTGCCATGCTGCAAGGACACTCAGGAAACCCTGGGGACAGGCATGTGTTGTATAGAAATTGGGTTGTAGCCAAAATCCAGTGACAACTCATCAATCATGTGAATGAGTTTTAAGTGAGTCCATCAGTCTCAGTCAAGCACTCAGAAGACTATATCTCCAGTCAATATCAGGAGAGATCCTGCACCAAACAGCTACTCAATATTCTGCCACATTCCCAACTCACAGGATCTGTGAATAACAACAACTTACCATCTAATGATTTTTTAAAGTCACAATTGGGATAATTTCTTGAGAAAAGCATTAGATAACCTAAATAAGTACGCTTTTGGTTGTTGGGAAGGGAAATTTCTTGGCTTGCTTATTTCCTTTGTGATCAACTAAGCTCAAAGACTTTTCACCTCATAGAGTAGTACTCCTAGAAGCCTGGAGTAGCAGTAGAGAGTCAAGTGCACTGTGATCGTGAAGTGCTTGGTGTTTACTTTGAGGGGTAACTTGGGGGAAGCTGTGGCAGTTACTGCATTGTGGATGCCTTGGTGGTGTCTCTAAGATATGACTATCCTGCAAGGCTACACCACTGGGATGCAGACATCTATTGCTTTGGGAGATGATTCCTTAATAGACAGGGGAGGGAGAAGAGAATCTCAGCACTGGTCACTTTGGTGACAGGCAGGAATAGGACCCATTCAAAGAAAACTGGACTCCTGTCTTTTCTAGTGCTTTATTTTTTATTTGTGTTTATTTGTTTAAAAGACACAGATACAGAAAGAAAAAGAAAAAAAGTAGAGGTAGGGGAGAGAGAAAGAGATAGAGAGATAGAACTTATATCCACTTATTCACTCACCAAAAAGCCAAAATAGCTGGAATTGGGCCATGTCAAAGCCAGGAGCCATTTCCTTCATGCACGTCTCCCACATGGATGGCAGGAGCTCAGACATGTTGGATATACTCCACTGCCTTCCCAGGTACATTAGCAAGGAGCTGGATCAGAATTTGGGTAGTCAGAACCCAAATTAGTACCAATAAGAGATGCTGGCACTGTGGCCTGTGTGTCAACCTACTGTGGCTCAGACATTGGGCTCATTTCTTGGAGCTGATTTTCTGAAATATGTCTTTAGGAAAGTAGCATATTGGGAGCAGCTTTAATAATTTGAAATTTGCCTACTCTCCGATGTGTAAACTTTAGAAAAGTATTTAAATGTAATCTGAGTTTAATTTATGGATACTGAAGCAAAATCCTTCAAATTGAAGAAATTTTCTAATGATAACTACCTCTTAAATTATTATTAATAAATTTAAGGTACACTTTTAGTCTAAACATTCACAAAGTTAAATTTTATGTTAATGATTTTGTTGCATTTTAGGAAATAGTAATGCATGTTCACTTGATGGTAGCATTAAAAAATAAACATGAATTTTAGCAGCTAAATTTAATTATTTTAAATGAATCTTGATGTGAATGCAAGGGGAGAGGGAGTGGGAAAGGGGAGGGTTGCGGGTGGGAGGGAAGTTATGGGGGGGAAGCCATTGTAATCTATAAGCTGTATTTTGGAAATTTATATTCTTTAAATAAAAGCGTTATTAAAAAAACCTAAAAATTTAATTATTTTGTAAGTTTTATTTGTTTATATTTGATAATTTAAAGTTATTTTTTCAAGATTTATTTATTTATCTGAAAATCAAAGTTACAGAAAGAGAAGAGAGACAAGAGTCTTCTATCCTCTGGTTCACTTCCAAAATTGCCAGAATGGTAAGGGCTGGTCCAGGACAAAGCAAGAAGCCAGGATCTACTTTTAGTTGGCAGGGGCCTAGGTACTTATGCCATCTTTCTCTGATTTCCAGGTTTAATTAGCAGGGGGCTAGATCAGAAGTGGAGCAGCTGAGACTCTAACTGATGCTCAAATGAGTTGTCAGCACTGGAGATGGTGGCTTCACTCACTTTGCCATGGTGCCAGTCCCATTTAATTGTTGTTTTTAGATCTTGTTTATACTCCTGTGGAACTGTGATCTTTCTAGTTTTCACTTGCTGAGTATTATTGGTAGTGGTTTGTTAATCCTGTGATTATAGAGTAGATTGGAATTACAGTTTTTATAAAAGTAAAAAGCATTCATAAAGAAAGGAAGGAAGGCATGAAATTGAGGAAAGGAGAAAAGGAAGAAGAGAAATATGGTTATCACCTTAGAATTGTACCTATGAAAAACGTGTTCTCTTTATATTAATATAAATTTTAAAAGAATATTTTATCACAAAAAATACAATATTCTTTGGAAACTATTGTAATGTAATAATATCTGGCTTCTATGTCCTATGAGGGCATAGAGGGACTTGTCTTTCTGGTTAACTGTTGTAACCCTGAGTACCTTTCATGATACCATACACTTAGCAGGCATTCAATAAATAATTGTTGTTTGAATAAAAGTTACTTTTAAAACATGCACATGACTCTGTCCAGAGGCAAGGCACTAGCTGCCCTATGACAAATAATATGCTCAATGACCAAAGCAGATTTCAAAAAGAAACTTTGATTCATATGGATACTGTAACATCTATTTGTGAAGTAAGTATTGGTAGTACCTCTCTTTGTTACAGTAGTTTTTCCAATTAGTCTTGAAAAACATCCCATTCTAGGTGTTTTAAAAAGAAAAGGTTTTTTTTTTTTTTTTTTTTTTTTTACAGGCAGAGTGGACAGTGAGAGAGAGAGACAGAGAGAAAGGTCTTCCTTTTGCCGTTGGTTCACCCTCCAATGGCCGCCGCGGTCGGCGCGCTGCGGCCGGCGCACCGCGCTCATCCGATGGCAGGAGCCAGGAGCCAGGTGCTTTTCCTGGTCTCCCCGTGGGGTGCAGGGCCCAAGCACCTGGGCCATCCTCCACTGCACTCCCGGGCCACAGCAGAGGGCTGGCCTGGAAGAGGGGCAACCGGGACAGAATCCGGTGCCCCGACCGGGACTAGAACCCGGTGTGCCGGCACCGCAAGGCGGAGGATTAGCCTGTTGAGCCACGGCGCCAGCCAAAAAGAAAAGTTTTGAGCAAGGGTTTGAATCACCGGTGTTTTAGGACACATAGGATCCTGCAGCAATGTTCAATCACATGAAGCTCTCAAATTAGATTAATTCTGAGTCACTATAATAACTGCTTACTTTCTGTAATGCACACCCAAGTATGGTCCTAGCTCCATTCCTAGAGATGACCCTGTAATGTGTTCCTAAAGACATCAAGATTCAGGGAAAGAGGTATAATGTGAAGATGCCCAAATCCATTTGGGGGAAACATAGCCCCACTACTCAGGATGATGTATGAAATTTGGAGATGAGGAAGAACTGCCCAGCACCCTGTTCCATGGACAGCAGGGCACAGAAGTGGAAACATGGTAAAATAGCCAATGCAAAATGATCACAACAAAATTAACTCAGAGTGGAGAGTCACATTGCACCTTCCTCCAGAAAGGGCAGCAGTTGAGAACCTAGTATTGGATAGCAACTCTGGAGCAAATTCCAGGGTCACCTAATAGAGCTGGATTAACAACCAACTAGATGCGAGGTGCCTCAGATGTGCTTTCCCACTTTGTCAGCCATGACATGGGGTGTGATCATAGCAGGGCCAACAGCTTACAACTTGTTTCTTCCCATGATTCTCTCCTTATACATCCATTCACCTCTCACACAATAGGAGAGAATGGCACTGCCCAAGTGGGCTCATCTGTGGCTGTGGGGACCTCTAGGAACTAGTGCTTGAATATGGTGCAGAGTCCCACTGCAGTGTCACCAGGGAAAGACTGAGTGCTCCATTTTCACTGCTGGTGTGAATTTTTATGTCTTTATGGGTGTGTACACTGGGCTTATGGGAGGGTATAGAAGTGTTGGGAGGGAGGAGGGTTGGGGTTGGAAGTGTGGGCTGACTCTTGATCCTAGACGGGAAAGCTTCCTGGAGCCAGATCCCCTTCCAGAATGCCACACTGGGCCTTCTGGAGCTCTCAGTTTAACAGAGGGAGCAGACCTGTCTCCTCCAGAACAGATGAGGTCCCCAACAACAGCAATTCAGCTTCTACCAGCAGCCCAGGGAGGGTCAGTGATGCGGACGTAGGAGGAACAAACTCCAGGGCTTGGGAGATGTGGGTGGTGGTGAGAAGCCACTTCTGATCCCTTTTCTTCCTGGAGGTGAGCAGAAGGGTATGTCTGTCCCTTGGGTGGGCCTGAAGTGCCTCCTGGAAGCTCTGTGCTGGGCTCCAGTTCCCCATCACATGTGGTGGTTTGTGATGGACACTTCAGGCCCCTGACATGGATATAGTGCCTACTGAAGGAGACACCTCATGGGAGTTGGGGGTTGGATGCCTGGCCAGAACTGGTCTTTTCTACTCTTCCCAAGGCTCTGTGCTTGCCTGGTGGGAGCTTTGTTGCCCTAGGGGCAGCTGGACAGATCTAGCACCTGGTCACACAGCTCCATGCTTACAGCCTGAGTGCTACCATGCACCAGGCACCCAGGGCACCCTCCCACCTTGTGTGGACCCTACGTGGCTAGACCATGGTCCTGGCTGCTGACTACAGTGCTGCCAACCCCTAACAGCAGCACATTTGCCTGACCATGCTGTTGGTCATAATGAGGTAATTATGACCATCATGGATAAGGACCTGGTGAAGCAGAACCAGAGGGCAGCAAGATTGCTATGCACAAATGCATGCTGGTGGGAAACCAATGATTCCTGCTGGTATTGCGCTACTTGGCAGCATGAACCAGAGTCAAGGTGTGTAGGGCCAGCAGCAGCTACGCCATGGTCTTCTGGTTCCTGTACATCTTAGTGCTGGGGGTCAAGCTTTATTCTATCTTTCATAAGTTCTGGGTGGCACAGCATGGCACGGCTGATGCAGTGGCTTACAATGCTCTGACACTTTTGCTGTCAGTGTGTGTGCTGGGTCTCTTCTTGCTGCTTGAGGCTTAAAGTACCATCATAAAAAAACACTAGGTTTGAAGGCTTACTGCTAAATCATGGTCCACTTAGAGCCCAAGGAAACAGCTTGTCCCCTTGTAGTGGGATGACATAGCTGACTGATGGAGCTGTGCAGGAAGAAAAAATGAGCCAGCTCAGCTTCAGGAAGACAGTGTCTCATTTCCTGCAGCTGACTGATCAGAATGGAACAGAAAAAGAAAATGAAAAAGAGGAGGGGATACCAGGAACTACAGTGGGAAATAAACTAACATTTATGCTCGTTTTATTTTGCAATCATTAATTTATTAATGTTTATCTATTTCTGATAAGGTTTATTATCAAACAAGTGTAATGGGATTATGGGAGGTTAACCTTTTTATGAATTTTTTAAAAATATTTGCTCAAGTTGATCCACTTTAATATACCACACAGTATTTAGTCAGCTTCTTACATTTTTAAATAAAAACAAGTTTAAATTCTGCATGCCCTTCAAAGCCATAAAACCTCAGTCTTCATACTTAATTCCTCAATCTTCAAACACAGGTATTCTGTGTTACAGGCTCCTGCTCAAATGATGTTCACTTCAAATATATCACAGAGGCCGGCGCCGTGGCTCAACAGGCTAATCCTCCGCCTTGCGGCGCCGGCACACCGGGTTCTAGTCCCGGTCGGGCAGCCGGATTCTGTCCCGGTTGCCCCTCTTCCAGGCCAGCCCTCTGCTGTGGCCCGGGAGTGCAGTGGAGGATGGCCCAAGTGCTTGGGCCCTGCACCCCATGGGAGACCAGGAAAGAGCACCTGGCACCTGGCTCCTGCCATCGGATGAGCGCGGTGCGCCGGTCGCAGCGCGCCGTCCGCGGCGGCCATTGGAGGGTGAACCAACGGCAAAGGGAAGACCTTTCTCTCTGTCTCTCTCTCACACTGTCCACTCTGTCTGTCAAAAAAAAAATAAATAAAATAAAAAAAATAAATAAATAAAACAAATATATCACAGAATATTAAGTCGGCATCTTATATAATGTTTCAGTAAATATTAAATATTAAACAATGTTAAATATTAAAGACAATCTTAAAGACTCTGTGGCCTTCATAGGCATAAAACTTCAAACTCTAGCATAAATCCAAACATACATATAAATATTAAAAACTTTTTTATAAACTTACTAATTTCTTTAGGGCATAATTGGATTAAGTGTAACTTTTCAGGAATGCCTTTCTATATGCTCCATATTTTAGTATAAGAATAGATAATTCTCTGAGCTACATGCTGTAGTAATCATTTATCTGAACAGTGGTTAGTTATGAAATCAGTTGTGCTATTCTGACAAACTATTTTACATTTTAAAACCTGATACCTTTTCTGTTCTTCAGATGATGCTAATGAAATATCAAGCTATATTTGTCTTTAAAAAAGATGCACTTTGTTGGCTGGCGCTCTGGTGTGGTGGGTAAAGCTGCTGCCTATGGACCAGATATCCCAAATGGGTGCCAGTTAAAGTCCCAGCTGCTTTACTTCCAATCCAACTCCATGGTCATGCTCCTGGAAAAGCAGTGCAAGAGAGCCCAAGTGCATCCACAAAGGAGACCCAGAAGAAGCTCCTGGCATCAAATTGGCCCAGCCAAGCCATCACAGCCATTTGCGGAGTGAACCAGCAAATGGAAGATTTCTCTCTCTCTCTCTCTTTCACTGTATCTCTTACTTTCAAATAAATAAATCTCAGAAAATGTATTTTTGGCATAAAATCTTGGAGTATCCTTTTATCTATAATGCCTCTGTTCAAAGGTGTCTTTTTTTATAATGCTTTTATTTAAAGAATATAAATTTCCAAAACACAGCTTATAGATTACAATGCCTTCCCCCCCCATAACTTCCCTCCCACCCACAACCCTCCCCTTTCCCACTCCCTCTCCCCTTCCATTCACATCATGATTCATTTTCAATTCTCTTTCTATACAGAAGATCAGTTTAGTATATATTAAGTAAAGATTTCAACAGTTTGCCCTCACACAGCAACACAAAGTGAAAAATACTATTGGAGGACTAGTTATAGTATTAATTCACAATGTATAGCCCATAAAGGACAGAGATCCTACATGATATATTTTTTTAATTGATTAATTTTCTATGCAATTTCCAATTTAACACCAAGATTTTTTTTTCATTTTTAATTATCTTTATATACAGAAGATTGATTCAGTATATACTAAGTAAAGATTTCATCAGTTTGCACCCACACAGAAACACAAAGTGTAAAATACTGTTTCAGTACTAGTTATAGCATTACTTCACATTGGACAACACATTAAGGACAGATCCCACATGAGACGAAAGTACACAGTGACTCTTGAAGTTGATTTAACAATTTGACACTGTTGTTTATGGCGTCAGTAATCTCCCTAGGGTCTAGTCATGAGTTGCCGAGGCTATGGAAGCCTTTAGGGTTCGCCAACTTCAATCTTATTCCGACAGGGTCATAGTCAGAGTGGAAGTTCTCTCCTCCCTTCAGAGAAAGGTACCTCCTTCTTTGATGGCCCCATTCTTTCCACTGGGATCTCACTCGCAGAGATCTTTCATTTAGGTCTTCCTTTTTTTTTCCAGAGTGTCTTGGCTTTCCATGCCTAAAATACTCTCATGGGCTCTTGAGCCAGATCCGAATGCCTTAAGGGCTGATTCTGAGGCCAGAGTGCTATTTAGGACATCTGCTATTCTAGGAGTCTGCTGTGTATCCCGCTTCCCATGTTGAATCATTCTCTCCCTTTTTGATTCTATCAGTTAGTATTAGCAGACACTAGTCTTGTTTGTGTGATCCCTTTGACTCTTAGACCTATCAGTGTGATCAATTGTGAACTGAAATTGATCACTTGGACTAGTGAGATGGCCGTGGTACATGCCACCTTGATGGGATTGTATTGGAATTCCCTGGCACGATTCTAACTCCATCATTTGGGGCACGACTGATTGAGCATGTCCCAAATTGTACATCTCCTCCCTCTCTTATTCCCACTCTTATATTTCACAGGGATCACTTTTCAGTTAAAATTTAAACACCTGGCCGGTGCCGTGGCTCAACAGGCTAATCCTCCGCCTTCCGGCGCCGGCACACCGGGTTCTAGTCCCGGTCGGGGCACCGGATTCTGTCCCGGTTGCCCCTCTTCCAGGCCAGCCCTCTGCTGTGGCCCGGGAGTGCAGTGGAGGATGGCCCAGGTGCTTGGGCCCTGCACCCCATGGGGAGACCAGGAAAAGCACCTAGCTCCTGGCTCCTGCCATCGGACGAGCGCGGTGCGCCGGCCGCAGCGCGCCGACCGTGGCGGCCATTGGAGGGTGAACCAACGGCAAAAGGAAGACCTTTCTCTCTGTCTCTCTCTCTCACTGTCCACTCTGCCTGTAAAAAAAAAAAAAAATTTAAACACCTAAGAATAATTGTTTGTTAATTACAGAGTTCAACCAATAGTACTAGAATAAAAAAAAATACTAAAATGGATAAAGTATTACATTGTACAACAACAGTCAGCACAAGAGCTGATCAAGTTACTGTTTCTCATAGTGTCCATTTCACTTCAACAGGTTTCCCCTTTGGTGCTCAATTAGTTGTCACCCATCAGGGAGAACATATGATATTTGTCCCTTTGGGACTGGCTTAATTCACTCAGAATGATGTTTTCCAGATTCCTCCATCTTGTTGCAAATGACCGGATTTCATTGTTTTTGACTGCTGTATAGTACTCTATAGAGTACATGTCCCATAATTTATTTATCCAAATGTATGCTTTGAATTCCCTGCGATCTTTTGCTGTGAGGTTCCCTTCATTTACCTTCTTTCATGTTGATGGTCGTGTTTCTGTGTTTCTGTGTGTCACACATCTTTAAGCATCTTTTGCAGGGCTGGACGAGTGGCAACAAATTCTTTCAATTTCTGTTTGCAATGAAAGGTCTTTATTTCACCTTCATTCACAAATGAGAGCTTTGCAGGATATAATATTCTGGGCTGGCAGTTTTTCTCTCTAAGTACCTGGGCTATGTCTCGCCATTCCCTTCTAGCTTGTAGGGTTTCTGATGAGAAGTCTGCCGTGAGTCTAATTGGAGATCCTCTGAGTGTAATTTGACGTTTCTCTCTTGCACATTTTAGGATTTTTTCTTTCTGTTTCACTGTGGTGAGTTTAATTACAATGTGTCGTGATGAGGATCTCTTTTGGTCATGTTTCCTAGGGGTTCTATGAGCTTCCTGTACTAGGATGTCTCTGTCCTTCTCCAAAACTGGGAAATTTTCTGCTATTATCTCACTAAAAAGGCCTTCTAATCCTTTCTCCCTCTCCATGCCTTCAGGAACTCCTAGAACTCGAATGTTGGGTTTTTTAAAAGTATCCTGTAGATTCCCAACAATATTTTTTAGATTTCTAATTTCCTCTTCTTGTCTTTGGTTTGACTGTATATTTTCCTGTGTTCTGTCTTCTAAGTCCAATATTCTCTCTTCTGCCTCACCCATTCTGTTTGTAAGGCTCTCTGATGTGTTTTTCATTTGATCTATTGAATTCTTCACTTCATTATGATTTCTCGTCACTATCACAGTTTCATGTTCTACTAGTTGTTTCATTTCAGCTTGATTCCTCCTTAATATTTCATTTTCATGAGAGAGATTTTCTACCTTGTCCATTAAGGATTTCTGTAGTTCAAGAATTTGTTTTTGAGTACTTCTTAGTGTTCTTATCAATTTTTTGAGATCCGCTTCTTGCCTTTCTTCTATCTGATCATCTTCGTAATCTTGAATTGGGGTGTCTTTTTCATTTGGGGTGTCATAGTGTCTTCCTTGTTCTTGTTACCTCGATTTTTGCGTTTGTTGTTTGGCATATTGGTTTCTTCACTGTGGTGTTTTTTCTTGTTATACTATGACTCTAGATAACTGGACTGTCTGCTTTCAATGGAGACTTAGAGGCTTGAGATGGGTGTGGCCTGATAGCTCTGTTTGGTTCCTCAGGGTTGAGGGTGTGCCAAAGGTGACACTCCCAGGTTAGGCGTGGTAAATCTCTCTCTGTTTCTTTATTTTTGATTCAAAAGGGAAATAATTCCACACAGCTGAATGGAATTGGGGGTGGTTAGCAGGCAAATGATATACCCACAGGAGCCAGAGATCAGAAGCTCTTTCCCAAGGACCACAGAGGGAATCTCTGCGGCCTTCAGTGTGGGTTCAAATTCTCCTGCAGTCTCACCACTGGGCTACCAAGGCTACCGAACTGCAGCGTCTCTGAAGAGTACTCACGTGGTGAATTCCGTGAGTTCTCTTCCCCACAGTCTCTTTTTTCACAGTCTCAGTTCATTAGCACCACACATTCATTAGGTTCTAATCTCCTGTTATTTCACCCCCACGCCCAGAGTCAGGTTTTTCTGCTAGGCTCAGGGCCGGTGTAGACCTGAGGTCGCCCTGCTTATGACGTATGTCCAAAATGGCGCCTGCTCTTTGTCTTGCTCACCTTTGAGATGTGGGCGGAGAGAGAGAAACTTGTGTCCATATCGGTCACTTTTTTCTTTCTCTCTCTCTTCTAGTTAGCCTGGTGAACTTTTCCCCACAGGGTTTCAAGCCTTGTTCGCTCTAGTCTCCTCTCTCCGCTTCCCTGCTGGTGTCTCGGGCTATTGAGATTCGGCTCACCTCGTGTTCCAGTGCTGGTGCATTGAGTCTGCCGCTGGTGTCCCAAACTGCAGGCTCCCACGCTCTCCTTGAAGGTCCACTGTGAATCACTAGTTCTGGAAGAGTTTCCTCTACTGTTTCTTCCCCTACTCTTCCTTGAACCTGCAGTATCTCCACTTTTATTAAACTATCTCTCCCCGGACTATCAGTGTACTACCTTCCTATTCCGCCATCTTGCCCTAATCCCCTCAAAGGTGTCTTGAAAATATTTTTTTTGACAGGCAGAGTGGACAGTGAGAGAGAGAGACAGAGAGAAAGGTCTCCTTTGCCGTTGGTTCACCCTCCAATGGCTGCCGTGGCCGGCACACCACGCTGATCCAATGGCAGGAGCCAGGTGCTTCTTCTGGTCTCCCATGGGGTGCAGGGCCCAAGCATTTGGGCCATCCTCCATTGCACTCCCAGGCCACAGCAGAGAGCTGGCCTGGAAGAGGGGCAACCGGGACAGAATCCAGCGCCCCGACCGGGACTAGAACCTGGTGTGCCGGCGCTGCAAGGTGGAGGATTAGCCTATTGAGCCGTGGCACTGGCTTGAAAATATTTTAACTCCTCTACTTCTTCATGAACTTCTATAAAGCTGAACATTTTCTTGAACTTGAAAGAATGTTGTAAAGACATCAGCATTCACATGCTTCATTTAAATTTACTGCTTTTCAAATAAATTTTATGCCATTTGTGTTTATTTTAATCTGTTCACTGCTTTCTTAATGATGACATAAAGGAATATAAAATTGTACTTATCATCTTTTTATGTCTTGAATATTACATTTTTAAATGTAATATCACATGAGCTTTCCTTAGTGCTTTATAGTTGAAGACATACTGTGGAGACTGAGAAGTGAAATAAACCATAAGGCCAAATGTCAGTGCTTATTTCCAGCTCATGTTTTACATTATATGCTCAGACATTTTCCTGTATTTATCTTGTTATTTTTCTTGCGTTATTTCTATTATATTATTTGTTCTCAAAATTTTAATTTTAACTCAAGCTAGAAAACAGTGACATAACTCAGAGATAGATTTAATAGGCATTTCTTATTTCATCTCAGAGACTACTGGGATCAAACTGTCTTACAGTAAAACACAATATTTTTACAGATTTAGGCTGGTGCCATGGCTCAACAGGCTAATCCTCCGCCTTGCGGCGCCAGCACACCGGGTTCTAGTCCCAGTTGGGGAGCTGGATTCTGTCCCGGTTGCCCTTCTTCCAGGCCAGCTCTCTGCTGTGGCCTGGAAGTGCAGTGGAGGATGGCCCAAGTGCTTGGGCCCTGCACCCCATGGGAGACCAGGAAAAGCACCTGGCTCCTGGCTCCTGCCATCGGATGAGCGCGGTGCGCCAGCCGCAGCGCGCCAACTGCGGTGGCCATTGGAGAGTGAACCTTGTTATAAGGAAGACCTTTCTCTCTGTCTCTCTCACTGTCCACTCTGCCTGTCAAAAATAAAAAAAAATATATTTTTACAGATTTAAACTACAATATCTTAATTTTGTAAAATATGCCCTAGACTATAAGACTTTATGACCCATTATTACTTATAGGCAATTGGACATGTAAATGAACCAAGTTACAAAACAAGTCTGGCATGTTACAAAGCCATTTCTCATCATTGTTTCCCTAGGTTAATTAAAATTTAGAATTAAGGTTAATTTAAGCCTAACTTTTACCCACCAAGTGATCCAGACCAACAAAGCCTAAGAAAAGATGTTACCACCATTAACCTAAAGTTGTAATTGTGAAATGTATAAAGTTTGAAATGTGATACAGTATAGTGTTCTTACAGATTCACTTCTAAGGTTAGAGCTCAAAAACTTGCCCTGGAACCACAAATCCCCTTAAGCTGGGTGGTAAAAATCACATTCTAAATGCTATAGAAATTATATAGATAGAATTAAGTGTCAAAATTCATAGAGACATGATCAAGTGTTAAAGCATTCATATGGGGGTGGTGCTATGGTGCAGCAGGTGGGACTGTCACCTGCAGTGCGGGCATCCCATATGGGCGCTGGTTCAAGTCTCGGCTGCCCTATTTCTGATACAGCTCTCTGCTATGGCCTGGAAAAGCAGCAGAAGATGGCCCAAGTCCTTGGGCCCCTGCACCTATGTGGAAAACCTGGAGGAAGCTCCTGCCTCCTGGATTCAGATCGGCACATCTCTGGCTATTGAGGCCAATTGGAGAGTGAACCAGTGGATGGAAGACCTCTATCTGCCTTTCCTTCTCTCTCTGTGTAACCCTGACTTTCAAATAAATAAATAAGTCTCTTTTAAAAAAAGCAATCATATAAATAGGACTAGGTGTTTGGTAATAACAATAGATAGAATTAAAAAGGAGGGACTGGTGCCTTGGCACAGTAGGTTAATCCTCTGCCTGCAGCATCCCATATGGGCACTGGGTTCTAGTCCTGGTTGCTCCTCTTCCAGTCCAGCTCTCTGCTGTGGCCCGGGAGGGCAGTGAAGGATGGCCCAAGTGCTTGGGTGCCTGCACCCACATGGGAGACCAGGAGGAAGCTCCTGGCTCCTGGCTTTGGATTGGCATAGCTCCGGCCATGGCAGCCATTTGGTGAGTGAACCAACGAAAGGAAGACCTTTCTCTCTAGCTCTCTCTCTCACTATCAAATATATATAAAGAGTGAATGATCCAACATGGGAAACAGTCCATTCAGCAGACATACAGAATGGCAATCACCCCAAGTAGCACCCTGACCTCAGAATCAACCCTTAAGGCATTCTGGTTTGGCTGAAAAGCTCAGAAGGCAAGGAAAGCCAAGACACTGTGGCAAAAAATGTTTTATATGAAGGACCTCTGTGGACAAGACCCCAGCAGAAAGAAGTGGCCACCAAAGAAGGATGTACTTTCCTCTGAAGGGAGGAGAGGCTTCCTCTTTGTCTAAATACACAGGATTTTGTAGATCCAAAAGGCTCCCATAGCTAGGCAGTTCTTGTCAAGAGCCTCAGGTGATCACTGTTAATTGTTAAATAAACAATACTCACTGTGTACTAACTTCTCATGCAGGACCTCTGTCTTCAAAAAGTTGTATTATGGTACTTAATAGTAAAACTTGTTTTCAAGGAAAAAAATTACCTTTGTATTGAAAAAAGAGATTAGCTGTCATAATTAGAAAGTTACAGCAAATAATTTAAATGTTTTCTTTCTATACAATAATTTTATCATCCAGTTATGTACTTTGGGTGATACAAGGTTATGATACTAAATCATATACTATTATCCTCTTTTTCTATCTTTAATATCTAAAGTTGGAATTTTACCACTAAATTATTCATTTATGTTTACTTCCTTATCATGTGCAATCTCAGATTTATCCTTTGAAAATATTTCTTCACCTTTATGTACCAATAATGCTGATTTTTCACCAAAGGAATTTCAAATGTTATTTTCTGGTCTGCATATGAGATAATACCCATTATCTATTATGTGAGTTAAAAAACACATTCTGTCACAACAATCTAAAATATTTAGTGTAGGCTTCAAATTATGTGTTGGGTGTTTACTATTTTGACATCTAGATTGTCATTAAAATGAGAAATTGCTATTTTGAGTGTCAGAGGCAACTGGCATGAAAAGAGTAATGCATATTTCATCACAGTTATGAAAATTAGAAAGAATTGCATTCTAAGCTTTCAATATAAATCGTGCATTTTAGATGAGCAATAACTAAATGCCACTCAGATGAAAAACTGTAACCTAACAGAACAATGATCAGATGTCAGAAAAAATAACATTTCTATATGGTGATCAACTGCAATATAGTAAAGTTTTTCCTGAATCATAGTGAAACATCCTGGAAGTACAAGTCAAATACTCATTATGTTTGCCTATATTTTATTCATGTAGCATTTATTCATGTTTCCCTTTGTTTCTAAAAATAAACATTCTATCAAGTTTAAAAAATGTTTAGACAGCTGTCAGACAGCTACCAAGTGTGACTGGAGCTGGGAATTGAATCTGGCTTATATAATTGTAGTGGAGGAACTTTGGTCACAGCTTCCTCCTGAGAGATGTGTATTTGAGGTGGTCTCCTGTTGAGTCCAGACAGCAGTATAGTAGTTTTTAAGATTTTATTTATTTGAGAGGTAGAGACACAGATAGAGTGAGAGAGAGACAGATAATAAGGTCTTCCATCTGCTTGTTCACTTCCCAAATGGCTGCAATGGTTGGAGCTGGGCCAATCTGAAGCCAGGAGCCAGGAGCTTCTTATGAGTTTCTCACATGGGTCCAGGGGCCCAAGCACTTGGGCCATCTTCTACTGTTTTCACAGACCATGAGAAGAGAACTGGAATGGAGGATGAGCAGCTGAGAGAAGAACTGGTGCCCATTTGGGAAGCCAGCATTTCAGGTGGAGGCTTAGCCTACTTTGTCACAGTAGTACAATCTTTAGATTACACCTCAAAACTGAGACAAAAGAAATCAAGATGGTGTTGAAAATTTGATCCCTGGATAGCCTACAATGAGTGGGGAAATGTTAACTAAGTACAAATCCATTCTCTGAGTATCTTCAGGTGAAGCAAGAAGACTCATGTAGGTTCAGTGGCATCCACCTATCGTCTACTTATTGACCTAGTCAGATATCTCTCATGAACAGTGAAAATTGGATTCTGGCTTTTCCTTATACCTTATTTTTTCCTAGGCTGTGTGTTTTTACTGTCAGTCTTTTCGTTAATTCATACTAAAGTTTTAAATGACCCTTGGATGATTGTTGACCTATTTTTATCTATAAGCAGAGCAAAGTACTTAAACTTTAAGTTCAGTCTGGGATAGTTTTTGAACACTCTTGACTGTTTTGAACAAAATATTTAGCAGGAAGCAGGGGAAATTTCTTGACATTTCTGGAGAATAGAGGAGATACAGGATCCAAGGATGAAAAGATGATACAGAAAAGTAGGGCCCTCATTCCTAGGGGTGACAGGTACTGAATGTCAGAGAGCAAGATCATTTCAATTCTCTTAGAGAATTAAGAAAAAGGCAAAGTGATTCCATCAACAAAGAAGATTCCAGTATTAATTCACAACCTTGAAAGTGCAAAGGATAAACAACTGGCAGCAAATCCAAATTTACAAAGGTGAATGATATTTCCAAAGACTTCAGAAATAAAACACTCAGTGTTATAAGTTGTAACAACAACAACAACAAAATAGACAATGCCTGCCAATCATCATCACAGTTCTTCCTTACTGGAAAACCATGTACTCTACTGTGTGCTCTCCCATGATGTATGTATAAGGTTCTCATCAGGGCCTGTATGGCTTCCCAGAGTTTTGTGAACTTTCTGGAGACATTTCTAGCTCTCACTTAAGGGGCTGCACTGCCTTCTAGTTGGCCAATATCTTCCTCCATAAAAGCAGTACTGGCCTTTGCTCCAACTATCATCCAACTCAAAATGTGTAAGGTGTTCAGGTGGGAAGTTTTGGCACAGGGAAATGGTCTATATTTTTTCCTCTTTAAGAGTCTTCACCTCTTAAACCAGTTCTCCAATAGTATGAGTTATTTTTGCATCATGAACAAAGTTTTATAGAAGAGTGGGTATGGTGGGCAGAATTTTAAGATGGTCCCTTACATCTATACCCTGTATTATGTCCCAAGTTTCCCTTCCCCTTGGATTGGGCCTAACTCTAGCTGATTGCTGATAGACTGGCTCTCCAATTGCTATGGTCTTTTACATGAGGTGCTACTTGGCAGATGTCAGGAAAATTACCTTGCTGGACAATGCAGAGTGGCATGAGCAGAGAAGGACAGGTGGCCCCTAGGTCCTGAGCTTAGGTGACAACTGACTCTGAGAAGCTAGAGCCCTCAGTTGTGTATCATAAGGAAATAAGTGATGCTGAAAACAAGAAAGAATTTAGAAGCATACTCTTCCTTGATTGAGTCCACAGATGACAGTACAATCCATGTAGAAATTTAAAGGTGTCTCTGGCGGGGGTGGGGTGGGGCAGTGTAATCCACAAGCTGTACTTTGGAAATTTATATTCATTAAAAAAAGCTTTAAAAAAATAAAGATGTCTTTTAATATAACTTTAGTCCTTTCAAATGGGTCTTTACTTGTCTCCTGGGCTTACTACTCTACCATAACTATTTCTTCCTCATTTTCTAGATGATCCATCCATAGTCCTTCTCTGCATAACCTAAGATCTTCCCCCTTTTTGGAATATCCCTGCAAGCATGATCAATCCCTAAGTTAAATTAATACAACTAAGACTCCTCTCCCAATGACTTCAGCAGAGTGTCTCAAAACTAATGTGCCTACTGGTTGAACCTGCCTAAGTTTATAAAATAAAGCTCCCCATACTACATAGACAGAATGTTATTTTTTCCTGTATAGTCTAATTCCTTTATAGCAAGTGTTTTTCCCTTTGTTTTATATTTTTCTTCTTACTCATTTGTGATTATCCTTGTTGAGGAGGGATGTTCTGGGAACCAGAGAGGTTGGGTCCATGCCAATGTAAACATAATTGTCAAGATGGGCTGTGAGGACTTTATTGACCCCAAAAGGGTAGTCTTCACTCAAGTTCTTCACATTCATGCAGGAAGTCTCCAGGTGAATGTCAACCAGGAACCTTGTTCAAGTTCTAGGAGCAGAGATAAGAGCTGTCATTTTCTTGAGTCCCAAAAACCACTGAAATTCAGCAATCATAATTGAGCACTGACCATGAACATAGTCTTCTTTCCAAAATTTCTCAAGTGAGCTTTGCCATTCTGATTTTAGAAATAAACTAAACTATGACTAAAGTGATGGTACTCCCATGTCACCACTCACTTGCTGTGTAACATTGGCCATATGACTGCATCTTCCTGTATCTCACTTTAACCATAAAATAAGGACAACAATTCCTTCTGTGAGTATGGAAAGAGTTCTTGTATAGACACTGCTGATATACACTGGTCTTTCAATCATGGATATTGGGTTTTGAAATGCCACAGTTTGTGGTGATTTAATTTATATCTGCAACTCCTTGTTTACCTATAATATCTGCAAAGAAAGGGGCCATGTCAGATTACTTCTAATTCCCAAGTCTGTGACTGAAACACAGAAGAGTACTAGGCTGAAGAAATGATCAACCAAGAACACAATTTCACAATTCATTTCTGACATCCTGTTCAAGTGGATACCCAACAGATGATCAGGAAATCTGGGTTCTGGTCATAGTACTACTACTAAAATAAGCTCATTACCTCCAGTTGAGAGCTACTGTAGCTATGATAGCCTGTGCTATTTACATACATAGATTCCCTCTTTCCTTAAAATATACCATGTACATAGGCCTCTAAGGAACACAAAACAGCATGTGAAACAGGTATGTCTCCTCTGTTTCTCATAATAAATGTTTGACAGACTCTCTCCAGGGTATCCTACATGCTCAAGTGCAAGAAACAGACATTCCTCTCCCCTGAAGTCAGGACCCAGAACATACCAGAAATCCTTCAATGAGGAAAAAACTGTCAATCCCATTATGACAAATTCAAGGAAGATTCACACTAACAGATGAAATGTTACTGAAGGGGCCAGCCCTATGGTGTAGCAGGTAGAGCCTCTGCCTGCAGTGCCAGCATCCCAGATGGGCTTCAGTTCGAGTCTCAGCTGCTCCACTTCTGATCCAGCTTTCTGCTATAGTCTCAGAAAGCAGTAGAAGAAGGCCCAACCCTTGGGCACCTGCACCTGCATGGGAGATGCAGATGCAACCCTTGGCTTTGGATCCATGCAGCACCAGTCATTGTGGCCAATTGGGGAGTGGACCAGCAGATGGAAGACCTCTTTCTCTTTCTCTCCCCCGCCCCTTCTTTCTCTGTGCAACACTGACTTTCAAATAAATAAATAAAAATAAATGCTACTGAGAAATTCTAAAACATCACATTTTGCATATCTTAAGCTTTTGAGAGAAAGGGCAAGGTGAAAGTAACAAATCTGAAGTCTCACAATGCTGAAAATTTGGACATCATGTAAGGCAGACACTCAATTAGAGGAACCTAGTCAGAGGATCACCAGGACTCACTGTATTCCATAAAGGCAGATGAGATAGACATAAATGTATTAAGAAATACAACATTTCAAAGAATTCACTGACAGTCAAAAGTGGTAGATAGGCAGGAATACCTGCTATTCTGCATCTCCCTCCCATACTATATTCAATCAGACTCACACATATCACTGTTTCTCCCTAAGTATTACCTGAGATTGCATTCTCTCCATTTTTTAAACTATCTTAGATTAGTGCAGTAAGCTCCCTTCCTGTTCTGTCATCTTGGTGTCTCTTCTGTTTGCCTTTTTTGAAACATATCCTGAAACATTATTATGGAACTGACAAATGCAATAGTAAAACTATTTTTGAAATGGTTTCAGTTTCAATTTGGAAGATGCATAGGAATCAGTAAACTTGAAGACAAAAGAATTTATCTAGTCTGAGTAGATGACATAATAAAAAAATTAAACATATTTCAAGCTTTTTGTAGTATAACATCAATTCAATATACACATCACAGTGGAGAAGGAGAGACAGGATATTTGAAAAAATTATGGCTTGGGGCCAGCGCTGCAGTGCAGTGGGTTAAAGCCCTGGCCTTAAGCACCAGATTCCATACAGTCACTGGTTCTGGACCAGGCTGCTCCTCTTCTGATTGGCTTTTGGCTGTCGCCTGGGAAAGCAGTAGAAGATGGCCCAACTCTTTGGGCCTCTGCACCCATGTGGGAGACCCAGAGGAAGCTCCTGGCTTCAGATTGGTGCATCTCCAGCCATTGTGGCCATCTGGGGAGTGAAGCAGTGGATGGAAGAACCCTCTCACTCTCTCTCCCTCTCTCTGTAACTCTGTCTTTCAAATAACTAAAATAAATCTTTAAAGAAAAATGATGGTTAAAAATATCCAAATAAGATAAAATACATTTAGCTACACATGTAAGATGGTCAGTGAACTCAAGGAGAATGAACTATAACAATACACATTGAGAAGCATTCTATTTAATTATTGACCAAATGTGAATACATAAATTAAAAGGAACAAAAGAGAAATGACTTTTGATACACAAATGTTCTCAAGGAGATTAGCAGCTGATTTTTGTGGGAAAAAACAATGGCAGTCAGAGGTTAGTGGGGTGGTGAATTTAAAGCATTGAAAGGAAACCACCAACATTGTCGCATATGAATTCTGTATAAGACAAAATTGTGAGATAAAATTGAAGTGGTTATATTAATAAAAGAACAGAACTACAGTAAGCGAACATGTACTTTTTAGGCTAGAATGTGGAATACCCATGCAAATAAATAAAAATCACCAATATTGATAACAGAAAAATATAATAACCATTTGTCTTTCCTTTCAGTTGTTATTTTTTCTGTGATTTAAAGTCAAATGCACAAAACAATAACTATAAAGCCATGTTAAGGATACAGAATATTAATGACCTTTTAAAGGTGTATTAATGGGTGGGGCTGGCACTGTGGTGTAGCAGGTAAAGCTACCGCCTACAGTACCAGCATCACATATGAGCACCGGTTCTAGTCCTAGCTGCTCCACTTCTGATCCAGCTCTCTGCTATGGCCTGGGAAAAGCAGTAGAAGATGGCTCAAATCCTTGGGCCCCTGCACCCATGTGGGAGACCTGGAAGAAGCTCCTGGCTCGTGGCTTCAGATCAGCACAGCTCTAGTTGTTCCAGCCAATTGGGGAGTTAACCAGTGGATGCAAGACTTCTCTCTCTGCCTTTTCTTCTCTCACTATGTAATTCTGATTTTCAAATAAAATAAATAATTTTTAAAAGATGTATTAATGGGCATATATTTATTTATTTAAAGATTTATTTGAAAGAGTTACAGAGAAAGATAGAGACAGATAAGAAAGGTCTTCCATCTGCTGGGTCATTCCCCAGGTGGCCACAACAGCTGAAGCTGCACCCATCCAAAGCCAGGAGCCAGGAGTTTCTTCTAGGTCTCCTACATGGGTGCAGGGTCCCAAGCACTTGGGCCATCTTCCACTGCTATCCCAGGCCACAGCAGAGTGCCAGATGGGAAGAGGAGCAGCTGGGACTAGAACTGGTGCCCATATGGGATGTTGATGCTTCAGGCCAGGGCTTCAACCTGCTGTGCCACAATGCCAGCCCCAATGGGCACATATTTGGAGGTGGAACCTTGAGCTTTTCTATGTGGAAGGATTTTTAATTAATATTTTATTTTTATCTTTTAATGACTGTTCACATTTCATTTCTATTTTGACTTTCATTAATTTTTAACAGATTTAATATGATCTGTAGACACAAGTCTACTTGATACACAAGGATAATTTGAAAATTACATGGCTGAATGCAATTAAATACATCTATTTTGATGAAAAACTATTTTGAAATCCATGAATATATTTTTCAGATTATGCATTTTCCACAAAAATTTTCAAGATGACATTAAAAGTCATTTCATATAATCAATTTCTACTTTACCATTCATAATGTCTGCCTTTCATGACTTTTTGTAGTATAGTAGCCAATGGAAATAGATTTTTGGGGGGTGCTTGGCATTGAAAACAATTGTAATTCTAATAAAGAAGAATGCTGTAGCTCAATGAATGAATGACTTGAAGTTTTATCTCTTGTAGGATATAAAATAAAAAATGACTTGAATGGTAATACTGTATACTCATATTTGTTGCTTGACAACGATGTTTTACTGATCTCAAGAAAATTAATTATGTTGCTTTTTTACTTTTAAATTAGCAAAGCAGATCAGATTAACACCATGGCTTTTTTTATCAACATCTAATTATGACAGAATATATATATATATATATATATATATATACACATTTTACTTTATGTATAATATAAAAATACATTTTATTAATATATACATATATAAATAATGAATACAAAATTAAATTGTATTTGAAGATGGTATAAACAAAAATAATTTGGTGATTTGGAGGGGTTAATTCTCTAATGTACAATATTAGGCATCAAAACTTATGAACATTATTGTTAAAAGCTTCAAATTAATAATGTAAAGATTCTCTAAAAATACATTTTCAATTATATCAACAGAGAAAAATCAACATCAAAATCAGCCATTTGCATTTTCATTGATTCATTCACTCAAAATCAATCAATATACAGGCAATGAAGAATGAATGACATGACCATAAATATTGTTAAGCAATTTAAAAAATTTAACTAGGTATTCATAGAAATAAATGGGTGACATTTTGAATAGGAATCAAAGGATAGAGTTCCTTTTTAGAAATCCAATATAAAGAGAGACCTCCAAGATGGCGGAATAGTGAGGGCACGCACTGATAGTACAGAAAAAAATAGTTTAATAAAAGTGGAGATACTGTAGTTTCAGGGAAAAGTTAGGGAAAAAAAACTGCAGAGGAAACTTCCAGAACTAGTGGGACATGGTGGACCTACGTGAAGGGCGCCCATGGCTCAGGACTCCAGCCGCAGAGTCTACGCACCAGTGCTGGAAAGGGGGATGAGGCGAAACCACAGTAGTCCGAGATACTGGCAGAAAACAGACAGGAAGAGCCTAGAGGGAACAAGGCTTAAAGCCCCTTTGGGGAAAGTTCACCAGGCTAACTAGAAGAGAGAAAAAAATTAATTAAAAAAAGGGGCCGGTACGGACATGAGTCTCTCTCTCCACTCACAAAGGTGAGCAAGACAAAGAGCAGGTGCCATTTTGGACATATGTAAAAGTTGCGCCCACCGTCAACCAAACAGAAAAACCTGACTCTGGTGGGGAGAAATAGCAGGAGGTTAGGACCTAGGGAATATGTGGAGCTAATGAACTGAGACTGAAAAACTGAGGGTGTGGGAGAGAACTCACGGAGTACCTATGACTCTCGGGAGAGTACACAAACTCGGTAATCTTGGCAACATGGTGGGAGACTGCAGAGGAATGTAAGCTTACACTGAGGACTGCACAGATCCTTTGTATGGTCCTTGGGACAGAGCTGATGAATATTATACCCACAGGGGCCAGATTTCAGACACTGATTACCTTCAATTCCACACAGCTGTGTGGAATTACTTCCCTTCTGAATAAAAGAGAGAGAGTTAGAGAGAGAGAGAACATTTACCATTCCTAACATGGCAGAGCTCTCTGGCCATTTAAATGGTGCCATGCCTGGGTCAGTGCAGGCTTCAGACAGACTCGTGAAAGAGCACAGGGTTTATACAGATCACAGAGCTACAAGACAGGGATTTATTCAGTGGAACTCATAAATGAGTTTCTATGACTGGCATGTTAAACTGCAGAAGATTGACCCTGATAGTCCTTTGCACAGTGATCTTCAGATACTACAATAAAAGAAGGCATTAAATATAGTTTGCTTAATTTCTCTTTAAGGATAATTTTCCGTTTGATCCTCCATTTGTTCAAGTGGTGTTACCTGTTCTCTCAAGAGGGTATGTGTTGGGTGGAGGAGCATTGTGTACAGAACTTCTCACAAAACAGGACTGTAGCAGTGACAATCAATAGAATCGGTCATCATGAAAATAAATGCCACCTTAGGCAAAGGCAAAACCAGAGTGCAGTTTGGAACAAATAAGAATCAATATAATCTAGCAAGAGCCCAACAATCTTATTATTCCAATTTACAGATACATGAGATAAATGGCTGGTGCAGCCCTCCAAAGGGAGATGGCTAAATAAGTTGACTGTCATGTGTGAACCAATGTTGCTTTAAGAAAATTTTTCAAGGAGGTACCTTTCTCTGAAGGGAGGAGAGAACTTCCACTTTGACTATGACATAAATAAGATTGGAGTTGGCGGACTCAAGAGGCTTCCATAGCCTTGGCAGCACATCACAAGAGCCTAGGATGATTACTGACTCCATAAACAGAGTGCCAATTGTTAAGTCAACAACAGGAGTCACTGTGCACTTACTCCCCATGTAGGATCTCTGTCCTTAATATGTTGTACCATGTGAATTAACGGTATAACTAGTACTCAAACAGTATTTTATACTTTGTGTTTCTGTGTGGGTGCATTGAAAGTTTTACTTAGTATATACTAAACTGACCTGCTGCATATAAAGATAAGTGAAAATGAATCTTGCCTGGCACCGTGGCTCACTAGGCTATTCCTCTGCCTGTGGCCTTGGTACCCAAGGTACCAAGGTCTTGGTTGGGGCACCGGATTCTGTCTTGGCAGCTCCTCTTCCAGTCCAGCTCTCTGCTGTGGCCAGGGAGTGCAGTGGAGGATGGCCCAAGTGCTTGGGCCCTGCACCCGCATGGGAGACCAGGAGGAAGCACCTGGCTTCTAGCTTCAGATCAGTGCAGCGTGCTGGCCGTAGCAGCCATTTGGGGGTGAACTAAAGGAAGGAAGACCATTCTCTCTGTTTTTCTCACTGTCTAACTCTGCCTGTCAAAAAAAAAAAAAGAAAAAAGAAAAAAGAAAATGAATCTTGATGTGAATGGGATGGGAGAGGGAGCAGGAGATGGGATGGTTGCAGGTGGAAGGGAGGTTATGGGGGTGGGGAAAGCCACTATAATCCAAAAGCTGTACGTTGGAAATTTATATTTATTAAATAAAAGTTAAAAAAAAATCTTTTCAACATACAGACACAGCTTTGAGTACCTCCTAACAGCAGTACTGAAGACATAAACTAATAGATACTTTAGTGGATAATCTGTCAGCTGACATGGAGTGTAAGTTACAGACCTAATTTTGCTCATTTCAGGTATCCTGGACTGAGCAAAGGGGCCTTTCTTATATTTATCCTGATTAATACACATACTGGCTGCTTCTTATTCCCTACTTCTTGAAAAGTGAAATCTTTTAAACAGATCAGTACCAGGTTACTGAACAGTTGTGACTTTATGGTGACTTTCCTATTTTGAGCCCACGGGTTAAGAGAATTGGTAATATGTTGCTATATTTAGAGCCAATAAACATTTAATATATGTTCAGTATTGGTTTAGAAATTTTTAGGTCCTATAAACCAAATAGTTTTGTCAAGTCTAAAACCATTTTATTATACTGCCAAAATAATGACAAAAGATGTAATTAAATCATCAAAAATTATTAATGGGTATGTCATGATTGTACTGTTGGCTGAAGGTATACTCTAAATAGCATGGTGATGTACCTTTTAGGCAAAGAAAACAAGGCTATGCCAGTTTAGTGTGTAGGTGGTCACTTCCACTGGGACAGCAGTCCTACTGAGCTGAATCTGCTTATTGTTGGTTTTTTTTTTTTAATTTATAAAAAAGGTATTTTTTAACATTTATATAATAAATATAAATTTCCAAAGTACAGCTTTTGGATTACAGTGGCTTTTTTCCCCACATAGCTTCTCTCCCACCCGCAACTGTTCCATCTCCTGCTCCTTCTCATATTCCATTCACATCAAGATTCATTTTCAATTATCTTTATATACAGAAGATCGATTTAGTATATATTAAGTAAAGATTTCATCAGTTTGCACCCACACAGAAGCACAAAGTGTAGAGTACGGTTTGAGTACTAGTTATAGCATTAATTAACATTGGACAAAATATTAAGGATAGAGACCTACAGGAGGAGTAATTGCACAGTGACTCCTGTTGTTGACTTAACAATTGGCACTCTTGTTTATGGCATCAGTAATCACCCTAGGCTCTTGTCATGGGTGGCAAGGCTATGGAGGCCTTTTGACTTCGCCGAATCTGATCTTATTTAGACAAGGTCATAGTCAAAGTGGAAGTTCTCTCCTCCCTTCAGAGAAAGGTGCCTCCTTCTTTGATGGCCCCTTCTTTCCACTGGGATCTCACTCACAGAGATCTTTAATTTAGGTCTTTTTTTTTCCAGAGTGTCTTGGCTTTCCATGCCTGAAATACTCTCATAGGCTCTTCAGCCAGATCCAAATGCCTTAAGGGCTGATTCTGAGGCCAGAGTGCTGTTTAGGACATCTGCCATTCTAGGAGTCTGCTGTGTATCCCGCTTCCCATGTTGGATCATTCTCTCCCTTTTTGATTCTATCAGTTAGTATTAGCAGACACTAGTCTTTTTATGTGACCCCTTTGACTGTTAGACCTATCAGTATAAACAATTGTGAACTGAAATTGATCACTTGGACTAGTGAGATGGATTGGTGTATGGGCCTGCCGCAGCAGTCGAATGGAACCTGAAGGAGGGAGTGGGAATGAAAAGAGGGACAAGGGCGCAGAAAATGGAGCCAAGACAACAATGCTAATCAAGGCTCATTTATTCTAAAGTCCCAGTGGTATTTATACATAACCAGCTGCAAAACAAAGAAACACAAAGAAGTGCAAAAGATAGCAACATGCGTAACCAACTTATCAGGCCTCTGGTGGCACAGAAAATTTTAACAGAGCGTTCTTGATTATCATCCTCCTTCAGGATGGGAGTATGTGATTTTCTTATCCCAGGAATTCCACAAGCCAAGATTGGCTTAACTTGTCCAAAGGCTGCCTACACATTGGTACATGCCATTTTGATGGGACTGAATTGGAATCCCCTGGCACATTTCTTACTCTACTGTTTGGGACATGTCAGCTTGAGCATGTCCCAAATTGTACATCTCCTCCCTCTATTATTCCCACTCTTGTATTTAACAGGGATCACTTTTCAGTTACATTTCAACACCTAAGAATAATTGTGTGTTAATTACAGAGTTCAACCAATAGTACTAAGTAGAACAAAAAAAAATACTAAAAGGGATAAAGTATTAAGTTGTTCATCAACAGTCAGGACAAGGGCCGATCAAGTCACTGTTTCTCATAGTGCCCCTTTCAATTCAACAGGTTTCCTTTTAGGTGATCAGTTAGTTGTTACCAATCAAGGAGAACATATATTTGTCCCTTTGGGACTGGCTTATTTCACTCAGCATGATGTGTTCCAGATTCCTCAATTTTGTTGCAAATGACTGGATTTCACTGTTTTTGACTGCTGTATAGTATTCTATAGAGTACATGTCCCATAATTTCTTTATATAGTCTACTGTTGATGGGCATTTAGGTTGATTCCAAGTCTTAGCTTTTGTGAATTGAGCTGCAATAAACATTAAGGTGCAGACAGCTTTTTTTTTTTTTCCAATTTAATTTCCTTTGGGTAAATTCCAAGGAGTGGGGTGGCTGGGTAGTATGGTAGGGTTATATACAGGTTTCTGAGGAATCTCCAGACTGACTTCCATAGTGGTTTTACCAGTTTGCATTCCCACCAACAGTGGGTTAGTGTCCCTTTTCCCCCACATCCTCGCTAGCATCTGAAGTTGATAATTTCTGTATGTGAGCCATTCTAACCGGGGTGAGGTGAAACCTCATTGTAGTTTTGATTTGCATTTCCCTGATTGCTAGCAATCCTGACCATTTTTTCATGTGTCTGTTGGCCATTTGGATTTCCTCTTTGGAAAAATGTCTATTGAGGTCCTTGGCCCATCTCTTAAGTGGGTTGTTTGTTTTGATGTTGTGGAGTTTCTTGATTTCTTTGTAGATTCTGGTTACTAATCCTTTATCTATTGCATAGTTTGCAAATGATTTTGCCATTCTGTCAGTTGCCTCTTCACATTCCTGTTTGCAGTACAGAAACTTCTCAATTTGATGCAATTGCAATTGTTAATTTTGGCTTTGATTGCTGTGCCGCCAAGGTCTTTTCCAAAAAGTCTTTGCCAGTGCCTATATTTTGCAGGGTTTCTCAATGTTCTCTAATAATTTGATGGTGTCGGGTCGAAAATTTAAGTGTTTAATCCATGTTGAGTGGATTTTTGTGTAAGGTGAAAGGTAGGGGTCTTGCTTCATGCTTCTGCACTTGGAGATCCAATTTTCCCAGAACCATTTTTTGAACAGGTTGTCCTTACTCCACGAATTGGTTTTAGATCCTTGATCAAATATAAGTTGGCTGTAGATGTTTGGATTGATTTCTGGTGTTTCTATTCTGTTCCACTGGTATATCCATCTGTTTCTGTACCAGTACCATGCTGTTTTGATTACAAGTGCCCTGTAGTATGTCCCAAAATCTGGTATTGTGATGCCTCCGGCTTTATGCTTGTTGTACAGAATTGCTTTAGCTATTTGAGGTCTCCTGTGTCTCCATATGAATTTCAGCATCATTTTTTCCAGATCTGAGAAGAATGTCTTGGGTATTTCGATTGGTATTGCATTGAATCTATAAATTGCTTTTGAGAGAATGAACATTTTGATGATATTGATTCTTCCAATCCATGAGCATGGAAGATTTTTCCACTTTTTGGTATCCTCTTCTATTTCTTTAAGATTTTGTCATTCTCATCGTAGAGATCTTTATCATCCTTGGTTAAGTCTATTCCAAGGTATTTGATAGTTTTCGTGGCTATTGTGAATGGGGTTGATCTTAGAAGTGCTTTCTCAGCTGTGGCATTGCCTGTGTATACAAAGGCTGTTGATTTTTGTGCATTGATTTTATATCCTGCTACTTTGCTAAACTCTTCTATGAGTTCCAATAGTCTCTTAGTAGAGTTCTTTGGATCCCCTAAATAAAGAACCATATCATCTTCAAAGAGGGATAGTTTGACTTCTTCCTTCCCAATTTGTATCCCTTTAATTTCTTTTTCTTGCCTAATGGCTCTGGCTAAAACTTCAAGAACTATATTGAATAGCATCAGTGAGAGTAGGCATCCCTGTCTGGTACCAGATCTCAGTGGAAATGCTTCCAACTTTTCCCCATTCAATAGGATGCTGGTCGTGAGTTTTTCATAAATTGCATGACTGTATTGAGGAATGCTCCTTCTATACCCAATTTGTTTAGAGTTTTCAACATGAAAGCGTGTTGTATTTTATCGAATGCTTTCTCTGCATCTATTGAGATAATCATATGGTTTTTCTTCTGCAGTTTGTTTGATTTGTGAACATTGAACCATCCCTGCATACCAGGGATAAATCCCACTTGGTCTGGGTGGATGATCTTTCTGATGTATTGCATTCTATTCGTGAGAACTTTATTGAGGATTTTTGCATCTATGTTCATCAGGGATATTGGTCTGTAATTCTCTTTCAATGCTGCATCTTTTTCCGGCTTAGTGATTAAGGTGATGCTGGCTTCATAGAAAGAATTTCAGAGGATTCCCATTTTTGATTGTTCTGAATAGTTTGAGAAGAATTGGAGTTAGTGCTATGCTACATCAAAACCCTTGTTTTGGGTCAGAATGAAAAATGAACAAAAGAGATATGGAAACAAGCAAATCTGAAACCAGAAAAATGGAGGGAATCACAGATGAATTATCACAGAATTGAATTATCAACTGATGCTCCCAAAACAATGAAAGCAACCTTGAATTCAAAAAGCCAAACCCTGTGCCATGTTTTCAAAAAAAAAACATTCATCCAGTTACCTGAATTCCATTATCCAGCAGGAAACAAAATGTAACATCATAACATTCATTAAACTAGTGAAATACACGAAATATATGAAGAAAACCCAAGGCAAAGAGGCTGTAGCAAGATCTGATGTTGAGTTAGACACAAGAGAATTGGATTTTTCTCATTTGATCCACCCATATGTGGCCAAATTGCTGAGGAATTCCAATTGAGTATAAACTGGAAATCGCAGGCAAACTCATTTTGGAGAAAAGTAAAATGCTTCTCTTCTATGAAATGCTTAAGTTTCATTTTCGTGAACACCAAAAGCATCCAGGTCAGTGGTGGCTGTAGATTATGAAACATAATATTCCAGTGTGTAGAGTGTTTGTATCATAATGGATACTACATCAAACTGTTGGGTTTTTTAAATTTTAATTTTAATTTTTTTTGACAGGCAGAGTTAGACAGTGAGAAAGAGAGACAGAGAGAAAGGTCTTCCTTTTTCCATTGGTTCACCCCCCAAGTGGCCACCATGGCCAGCGCATTGTGGCCAGTGTGCTGTGCCGATCCGAAGCCAGGAGCCAGGTGCTTCTTCCTGGTCTCCTATGTGGGTGCAGGGCCCTAGGACCTGGGCCATCCTCCACTGCACTCCCGGGCCACAGCAGAGAGTTGGACTAGAAGAGGAGCAACCAGGACAGAATCCAGCACCCCAACTGGGACTAGAACCTGGGATGCCACCACCACAGGCTAGTGAGCCATAGCGCTGGCCAGATTTTATTTTTATTTTATTTTTTTGGTGAGAATAAAAAATGAACGAAAGAAATACGGAAACAAACAAATCAAAAACCAGAAAAAATGGAGGGAATTGCAGATGAACAATGGAATTATTGGCTGATGTGCCCAAAAGAATAAAACCAACCTTGAATTTCAGAAAGCCAAATCATGTGCCCTGATTTAAATAGACCATTCATTCATCCAGTTACCTGAATTCTGTTATCCTGCAAGAAAACAAAATGCAACAGCACAGCACTCATTAAAAATAGTGAAATACACAACAAGTATGTGAGAAAACCCAAAGCAAAGAGCTATAGCAAGATCTGATATTGAGTTAGTGACAAGAGAACCAGAATTTTTTCGTTTCATCCACCCATAACTTCCCAAACTGCTGAGGACTTCCATTTGTGTATAACCAGAAAATCACAGGCAAACTAGTTTTGGAGAAAAGTTAAATCCTTCTCTTCTTCAAAAGGCTTAAATTTCATTTTCACAAACACAAAAATCATCTGGGTCAGTGTTGCCCGTAGATTTCAAACCATAAAAATCCAGCGTGTGTGCAGATTATAATGGATACTATGTCCAAGCTGATGGATTTTTTTGTTGTTGTAATAAAAAACAAATGAAAAGAGTTATGGAAGCAAATATAAAACCAGAAAAATTGAAGGGAATTGCAATGAATAATGGAATTCTGGGCTAATGTGCCCAAAACAATCAAAGCCACCTTGAATTCCAGAAAGCCAAATCCTGTGCCCTGATTTAAAAAGACCATTCACCCAGTTACCTGAATTCCAATATGCAGAATGAAACAAAATGCAACATCAGAACATTCATTAAAAATAGTGAAATATATGAAAAATATCCAAGAAAATCCAAAGCAAAAAGGCTGTAGCAAGAGTTGATATTAAGTTAGCCATAAGAGAATCGGATTTTCTCATTTCATCCACCCATAACTGGCCAAATTGTTGAGGAATTCTGAATGATTTTCACCAGTTTTGGAGAAAATTAAAACCCTTCTCTTTTACAAAAGGCTTAAATATAATTTTCACAAACACAAAAATCATCTGTGTCAGTGTTGCCTATAGATTTCCAACTACAAGTAAAATCCTTCTCTTCTATGAAAGGCTTAAATTTCATTTTCACAAACCCAAAAATCATCTGGGTCAGTGTGGTTGGTAGATCTTGAACCATAAAAATCCAGTGTTTAGTGTGTTTGTGTATCATAATGGATACTATGTCCAAACTGCTGTTTTTTGGTCAGAATAAAAAAAGAATGAAAGAGATATGGAAACAAATAAATCAAAAACCAGAAAAATGGAGGGAATTGCAGATGAACAATGTAATTATTGACTGATGTATCCAAAACAATGAAACCAACCTTCAAATCCAGAAAGCCAAATCCTGTGCCCTGATTTAAAAAGACCATTCATTCATCCAGTTATCTTAATTCCCTTTTCCATCAAGAAAACAAAATGCAACATCATCACATTCATTTAAAATTGTGAAATACACAAATAATATGCAAGAATCCTCAAAGCAAAGAGGCTGTAGCAAGAGCTGATACTGAATCATCCACAAGAGATTCAGATTTTTCTTGTATCTTCCACCTGTAACTGGCCAAATTGCTGAAGAATCTTGTTTGAGTATAACCAGAAAGCTGAAGGCAAACTTTTGGAGAAAAGTAAAATCCTTCTCTTCTATTAAAGGCTTAAATTTCATTTTCACAAACCCAAAAATCATCTGGGTCAGTGTGGTTGGTAGATCTTAAACCATAAAAATTCAGTGTTTAGTGTGTTTGCATATCATAATGGGTACTGGGTCAAACTGCTGTGTTTTTGGTCAGAATAAAAAACAAAGGAAAGATAGAAGGAAACAAACAAATCAAAAACCAGAAAAAAATGGAGGGAATTGCAGATGAATAATGGAATAATCGGCTGATGTGCCCAAAACAATGAAACCAACCTTGAATTCCAGAAAGCAAAATCATGTTCCCTGATTTAAATAGACCATTCATCCAGTTACCTGAATGCCCTTAGTAGAATAAAACAAAATGCAACATGAAAACATTCATTAAAAATAGTGAAATACATAAAAAATATGAAGGAAAACCCAAAGCAAAGAGGCTGTAGCAAGATTTGATAATGAGTCATCCACAAGAGTATCAGATTTTTCTTGTTTCATCAACTCATACTGGCCAAATTCTGAAGAATTCTGATTATAACCAAAAAAATTGAAGGCAAACTCCTTTGGAGAAAAGTAAAATCCTTCTCTTCTAAGAAAGCCTTAAATTCCATTTTCACAAGCAAAAAAATTATCTGTGTCAGTGTTGCCAGTATAATTTGAACCCTATAACTCCACTTCATAGTGTGCTTGTATATCATAATTGATACTACGGCAAAACTGTTGTTTTTTGGTCAGAATAAAAAACGAACGAAAGAGATACGGAAAAAAAACAAAATAAAAACCAGAAATAAATGGAGGGAATTGCAGATGAACAATGGAATAATTGGCTGATGTCTGTAAAACAATAAAACCAACCTTCAAATCCAGAAAGCCAAATCCTGTGCTGTGACTTTAAACTCCATTCATCCAGTTATATGAATTCCACCATGTAGCAGGAAAACAAAATGCAACATCATAACATTCATAAAAATAGTGAAATACACAAAAAAAATGCAAGAAAACCCAGGCTGTAGCAAGAGCTGATATTAAGTTAGCCAAAAGAGAATTGCATTTTTCTCATTTCATCCACCCATAACCGGCCACATTGCTGAGGAATTCCAATTGAGTATAACCAGAAAATAACAGGAAAACTCGTTATGGAGAAAAGTAAAATCCTTCTTGTCTATGAAAGGCTTAAGTTTCATTTTCACAAACACAAAATTCATCTGGGTCACTGTTGTCTCTAGATTTTGAACCATAAAACTCCAGTTTGTAGTGTTTTTTGTTTTTGTTTTTGTTTTTCATAATGGATACTACATCCAAATTTCTGTGTTTTGGGTCAGAATAATAAATGAATGAAAGAGATACAGAAACAAACATATCAAAAACCAGAAAAAAATGGAGGGAATTGCAGATGAACAATGGAATTAAACACTGATGGGCCCAAAATAATAAAGTCAACCTCAAATTCCAGAAAGCCAAATCCTGTGCCGTGATTTTAAAAGACCATTCATCCAGTTACCTGAATTCCATTTTCAATCAAGGAAACTAAACGCAACATCATAACATTCATTAAAAATAGTGAAATACATGGAAAATATGCAAGAAAACCCAAAGCAAAGAGGTTCTAGCAAGATCTGATATTGAGATAACCACAAGAGAATCGAATTTTCTCATTTCTTCCACCCATAAGACCAAATTGCTGAGGAATTCTGATGGGTATAACCAGAAAATCACAGGCAAACTCATCTTGGAGAAAAGTAAGAACCTTCTCTTTAAGAAAGCCTTAAATTTCATTTTCATAAGCACAAAATTTATCTGGAGCAGTGTTGGCTGTAGATTTTGAACCAAAACCTCCAGTTTGTAATGTGTTTGGATATCATAATGGGTACTACATCAAAACTGTCATTTTATTTGTCAAAATAAAAAATGAAATAAAGAAATATGGCAAAAAAAATAAAAAGCAGAAAAAATGGAAAGAATTGCAGATGAACAATAAAATTATCAGCTGATGTGCCCTAAACAATAAAACCAACCTTGAATTGCAAAAATCCAAATCCTGTGCCCTGATTTAAAATGAACATTCATCCAGTTACCTGAATACAATTATCCATCAAGAAAACAAATGCAACATCATAACATTCATGAAAAATAGTAAAATACACAAAAAATATGCAAGAAAACCCAAAGCAAAGAGGCTGTAGCAAGATCTAATATTGAGTTAGACTCAAGAGAATCGGATTTTTCTCATTTCATAACTGGCCGAATTGCTGAGGAATTCCACTTGATTTTAACCAGAAATTTGCAGCCAAACTCCTCTTGGAGAAAACATTAAAACCCTTTTCTTCTATAAAAGGCTTAAATTTCATTGTCAGAATCACCAAAATGATGTGGGTTAGTATTGCCTGAGGATTTAGTACCATAAAACTCCAGTTTGTAGTGTGTTTGTATATCATAATGGATACTAAATCAAAGCTGTAGGTTTTTTTTTTTTTTTTTGGATACTAAATCAAAACTGTAGATTTTATTGTGGGGGGAGCTGAGAATAAAAAATGAACAAAAGAGATACGGCAACAAAGAAATAAAAAACCAGAAAAAAAGAAGGGAATTGCAAATGAACAAGGGTATTATCGGCTGATACGCCCAAACAAATAAAACCAACCTTGAATTCCAGAAAACCAAATCTTGTGCCCTGATTTTAAAAGACCATTCATCCAGTTACCTGAATTCAGTTATCCATCAAGAAAACAAAATGCAGCATCATAACATCCATGAAAAATAGTGAAATAGTCAAAAAATATGCAAGAAAACTAAAAGCAAAGAGGCTGTATCAGGAGCTGATATTGAGTTAGCCACAAGAGAATCAGATTTGTCAGTTTTCATCCACCCATAACTGGTCAACTTGCTGGGTAGATTCCAATTTAGTATAATCAGAAAATCTCTGGCAAACACGTTTTGGAGAAAAGTAAAATACTTCTCTCCCACGAAAGGCTTAAATTTCACTTTCACAAACAAAAAATCATCTGCGTTAGTGTTGCCTGTAGATTTTAAACCATAAAACTCCACTTTGTAGTGCACTTGTTTATCATAATGGATACTATGTCTAAACTGTTGATTTTTTGGTCAGAATAAAAAACAAACAAAAGAGATGCAGCAACAAATAAATCAAAAACCAGAAAAAAATGGAGGGAATTATAGATGAACAATAGAATTATTGTATGATGTGCTCAAAAAAATAAATAAATAAAACCAACCATGAATTCCAGAAAGCCAAATGCTGTGCCCTGATTTAAAAAGACCATTCAGGTACTTGAATGCCATTATCCATCAAGAAAACAAAATGCAACATCACAACATTCATTTAAAACACTGTAATACACGAAAATATGCAAGAAAATCCAAAACAAAGAGGTTGCAGTTAAGATCTACTATTGAGTTAGCAACAAGAGAATCAGATTTTTCTCGTTTCATCCACCCATAACCGTCCAAATTGCTGAGGAATTCGATTGAGTATAACCAGAAAATCACAGGCAAATTCATCGTAGGGAAAATTAAAACCCTTCACTTCTACAAAAGGCTTAAATTTCACTTTCACAAACACAAAATTCATCTGGGTGAGTATTGCCTCTAGATTTTGAACCCTAAATCTCCAGTTTGAAGTGTGCTTGTATATCATAATGCGTACTACGTCCAAACTGCTGTTTTTCCCCCACTTTGGTCAGAATAAAAAAAGAATGAAAGAGATACAGAAATAAACAAATCAAAAACCAGAAAAAATGGAGGGAATTGCAGATGAACAGTGGAATTATTGGCTGATGTGCTCAAAACACTGAAAACAATCTCAAATTCCAGAAAGCCAAATCCTGTGCCCTGATTTAAAAAGACCATTCATCCAGTTACCTTAATTCCCTTTTCCATCAGGAAAACAAAATGCAACATATAACATTCATTAAAAATAGTGAAATACACGAAAAATATGCAAGAAAACCCAAAGCAAAGAGGCTACAAAAAGAGCTGCTATTGAGTTAGCCACAAGAGAATTGGATTTTTCTCATTTCATCCACCCATAACTGGCTAAATTGCTGAGGAATTCCCGTTGAGTATAATCAGAAAATCGCAGGCAAACTCGTTTTGGAGAAAAGTAAAATCCTTCTCTTCTACGAAAGGCTTAAATTTCATGTTCACAAGCACAAGATTCATCTGGGTCAGTGTTGCATGTATATTTTGAACCATAAAACTCCATTTGTAGTGTATTTGGATATCATAGTGGATATATATCAAAACTGTAGGTTTTATTTTTTTGGTCAAAATAAAATAACGAATAGAGATATGGAAACAAAAAACCAGAAAAAATGGAGAGAATTGCAGATGAACAATGGAATTATTGGCTGATAAATCCAAAACAATAAAAACCAGCCTTGAATTCCAGAAAGCTAAATCCTGTGCACTGATTTTTTAAAAAGCATTCATCTAATCACCTGAATTCCATTATCCAGCATGAAAACAAAATGCAACATCAGAACATAGTGAAATACACAAAAATACACAGAAAATAGTGAAATACACAAAAAATATGCAAGAAAACCCAAAGCAAAGAGCTGTAGCAAGATCTGATATTGAGTTAGCCACAGAGAATCAGATTTTTCTCATTTCATCCACCCAAACTGGCCAAATTGTTAAGGAATTCCAATTGATTTTAAGCAGAAAACTGCAGTCAAACTCGTTATGGAGAAAAGTAAAAACCTTCTCTTCTACGAAAGGCTTAAATTTCATGTTCACAAGCACAAGATTCATCTGGGTCAGTGTTGCATGTAGATTTTGAACCATAAAACTCTAGTTTGTAGTGTATTTGGATATCACAATGGATACTACATCAAAACTGTGGGTTCTTTGGTCAGAACAAAAAAATGAACAAAAGGAATTCAGAAACAAACAAATCAAAAACCAGAAAAAAATGGAGGGAATTGCAGATGAACAGTGGAATTATTGGCTGATGTGCCCAAAACAGTGAAACCAACGTCGAATTCTAGAAAGTGGAATCCTGTGCCCTGATTTAAAATGACCATTCAAACTCTTACCTGAATTCCATTATCCAGCAGGTAAACAAAATGTAACATCATAACATTCATTAAAAATAGTGAAATACAAGACAAGTATGTGAGAAAACCCAAAGAAAAGAGATGTAGCAAGATCTGATATTGAATTAGCTACAAAAGAATTGGAGTTTTCACATTTCATCTACCCACAACTGGCCAACTTGCTATAGAATTCCGATGCAGTAAAACCAGAAAATCACAGATAGAACGCGTTTTGGAGAAACGTAAAATCTTTCTCTTCTATGAAAGTATTAAATTATATTTTCACAAACTCAAAAATCATTTCATCAGTGTTGCCTCTAGATTATGATAGTATAAAATTCATTTGTAGTGTGTTTGTATATCATAATGCGTACTACGTCCAAACTGCTGTTTTTTCGGTTAGAATACAAAACGAAGGAAAGAGATACAGCAACAAATTAAAAACCAGAAAAAACAGAAGGAATTGCAGATGAACGGAATTATCAGCTAATGTGCCCAAAACAATAAAACCAACCATGAATTCCAGAAAGCCAAATCCTGTGCCATGATATAAAAAGACCATTCATCCTGTTACCTGAATTCCATTATCCAGCAGGAAAACAAAATGCAACATCATAACATTCATGAAAAATAGTGAAATACAAGAAAAATATGCAAGAAAACCCAAAGCAAAGAGGCTGTAGCAAGATCTGCTATTGAGTTAGCCACAAGAGAACCGGATTTTTCTCGTTTGATTCACCCATCACTGGCCAAATTGCTAAGGAATTCCAATTGATTTTCACCAGAATATTGCAGGCAAAGTCATTTTGTGTGTGTGTGTGTGTGTGTGTGTGTGTGTGTGTTTTGCTTACATACAACTTGTTACTACTTGAATTCTTTATTTAGTGGAGGGTTATCCTTGTGTATAAAATAAATTAAAAGTATGTCATTGTAATAATAATAAGAGGAAATTAGAAAGGTAGGAGGTGGGAGGGAGAGCGGAAGAAAGAGATGGTATAGTGGGAAATATCATTATTCTCTTAAAATCAGATTTGTCAAATACATGAAATTTGTTAAATTCATTTACATTTTTAAGATTTTTTTTGTCTATATGAAAGACAGAGTTACATAGAGGCAGAGGCAGAGATAGAGAGGGAGTGAGAGAGAGAGAAAGAAAGAGAGAAATCTTCTACCTACTGGTTTACTCCCAAATGGGCCACAACAGCAGGAGCTGGGTCTATCTGAAACCAGGAGCCAGGAGCTTCTTCCAGGTCTCCCATAGGGGTGCAGGAGCCCAAGGACTTGGGCCATCTTCTAATGCTTTACCTGGCCACAGCAGGGAGGTAGATTGGAAGTTGAGCAGCCAGTTCTTGAACTGTCAGTCATATGGGATACCAGCACTGCAGGTGGCACCTTTACCTGCTATGCCACATTGCTTGCCCCTTCATTATTTAAATAAAAATTATTTTATAATTGGTATAGGCAGTTTATAAATGAAGATATATAACTGACAATGGACTTTGGAAATAAAATTCAAACACACTAATAATAAAAAATGCAAAATAACAGTGAGATGACATTTTAATGACTCAATTGATGATTTTTTTAACTTTTTTAAATAAATATAAAATTTTCAAAGTACAACTTTTGGATTATAGTGGTTCCCCCCCCCATAACCTCCTTCCCACCTGCAACCACCCCATCTCCCACTCCCTCTCCCATTCCATTCACATCAAGATTCATTTTCAATTATCTTTATATACAGAAGATCTACTTACTATTTACTAAGTAAAGATTTCAACAGTTTGCACCACACAGAAACACGAAGTATAGAGTACTGTTTTAGTAATAATTTTACCCATCAATTCACACAGTGCAACACATTAAGGACAGAGAACCTACACGGGGAATAAGTGCACAGTGACTTCTGTTGTTGATTTAACAATTCACACTCTTATTTATAATGTCAGTAATCACCTGAGGCTCTTGTCATGAACTGCCAAGGCTAGGGAAGCCTCTTGAGTTCACCAACTCTGATCTTTAGACAAGGCCATAGTCAAAGTGGAAGTTTTCTCCTCCCTTCAGAGAAAGGTACCTCCTTCTTTGATGGCCTGTTCTTTCCACTGGGATCTCACTCACAGAGATCTTTCATTCAGGTAATTTATTATTTTTTTTGCCAGAGTGTCTTGGCTTTCCATGCTTGAAATACTCTCATGGGCTCTTGAGCCAGATCTGAATGCCTTAAAGGCTGATTCTGAGGCCAGAGCGCTGTTTAGGACATCTGCCATTCTAAGAGTCTGCTGTGTATCCCACTTCCCACATTGAATCTTTCCCTCCTTTTTTTAATTTTTTTTTATTTATTTTTGACAGGCAGAGTGGACAGTGAGAGAGAGAGACAGAGAGAAAGGTCTTCCTTTGCCCTTGGTTCACCCTCCAATCTTTCCCTCCTTTTTAATTCTATCAGTTAGTATTAGCAGACACTAGTCTTGTTTATGTGATCCCTTTGACTCTTAATCCTATCATTATGATGAATTATGAACTGAAACTGATCACTTTAACTAGTGACATGGCATTGGTACATGCCACCTTGATGGGATTGAATTGGAATCCCCTGGCACATTTCTAGCAATACTATTAAGGGTAAGTCTGAGTAAGCATGTACCAAACTATACATCTCTTCCCTCTCTTATTCCCACTCTTACATAAACTGCTTTCAATTTGAAAGATCATTATTGCTGAAGAAGGGACCTAGATTAAATAACTTTAATTCTTCTGGAAAATATTTTTTAATTGTATTTAAGGTCTGCCAAGTTTCATGTATTTCATAAATACAGATTTTGGAACATATTTTAACTTGATTAATACAGTAAGGCTGTCAGTTATAAATGAGGCTATTTCCATGGCTTAAATCCCCAAACACAAGCCCTTTTTCTCCCATTCACAATCTTTTCAGCTTTTAATTTAAAAACAAATGGCAAAAGCAGTAGGCTCCATGAATACTCCTTGAAAATATAAACAATCAATTAGGAAAAGTGGTTTATAAGGCAAAAGCTTTAAACATGATAGGATAATGAATTTGTATTCTATGAAACTGTTAATAATAGGATAATGGGTTGTCAGTAAAACAGGATGCTTCAAATGTAAATAGCCACAAAATATTTTTGTAGAAGTTAGATTGGTCTCTATCAAGTTGGTTTTTTTTTTTTTTTTTTTTTTTTGACAGGCAGAGTGGACAGTGAGAGAGAGAGACAGAGAGAAAGGTCTTCCTTTGCCGTTGGTTCACCCTCCAATGGCTGCCGCGGATGGCGCGCTGCGGCCGGCGCACTGCGCTCATCCGATGGCAGGAGCCAGGTGCTAGGTGCTTTTTCCTGGTCTCCCATGGGGTGCAGGGCCCAAGCACTTGGGCCATCCTCCACTGCACTCCTGGGCCACAGCAGAGGGCTGGCCTGGAAGAGGGGCAACCGGGACAGAATCCGGCGCCCTGACCGGGACTAGAACCCGGTGTGCCGGCGCCGCAAGGCGGAGGATTAGCCTGTTGAGCCACGGCGCCGGCCTATCAAGTTGGTTTTAATGATTACAATGATGATTATAATGGATAATATAAAAAATGGTTTTTAAGATGTTAATTTCTGTGTTAATACAATATATTTTTCTATTCAATAGAACAGAAACATAGAAAAAAATGATGGAGGTCCATAAAAAAATGATACAAAGTGATTCTAGTTAAGAAAACATGACATCAAGCACCAGCATTGTGGCACTGTTAGTTAAGCTACCACCTGTGATGCCAGCATCCTCTATAAGAGCTGGTTTAGGTGCCTAATGCCTCACTTTGAATCCAGCTTCCTGCTAATGTTAATTCTAATGCTTCCATCAGTAGAGGATGGCCCAAGTACGTGGGCCCCTCCCTCCCTAATAGGAGACTCAGATGGGGTTCCAGGCTGCTGGTTTCTGGGCCAGCCCCAAGCTTTGGGGTCATTTGGAACAATAATTCAGAAATTGGAAGATCTCTCAATATCTCTCTCTCTCACACACATTCATGGCCTTTTAAAATTATTTCTTTATTCATTTGAAAGAATTACAGAGAGAGAGAGAGAGATCTTCAATGTTTGGTTCATTCCCCAAATGGCTGCAACAGCTGAGACTGTGCCAGGCTGAGCCAGGACACAAGAGTTTCTTTCATTTATCCCACATGGATGCAGGGACCCAAGGACCCAGACCATTCTCCCCCACTTTCCCAGGTGCATCATCAGGGAGCTGGATGGGACTCAAACTGGCACCCATGTGGGAGGCTGGCACTGCAGATGGTGCCTTAATCTTCTGCATCAAGCACTTATCTCTATTTATTTTACAGGCAGAGTTGGAGAGAGAGAGAGAGAGAGAGAGAGAGAGAATCTTGCATTCTCTGGTTCACACCCAAATGGCTGCAATATCTGAGGTTGGGCCAGCCAGAAGCCAGAAGCCAAGGGTTTCATCCTGGTCTCCCACATAGATCCATGGTTTCAAGCACTTGTGTCATCCTCCAATGCTTTTCTGGGTGCATTAGCATCAGCTGGATTGTATTTGGGGCACGAACCATTGGATGGAAGACTTTTCTCTCTGTCTCTCCCACTCTGTCTATAACCTGACCTCTCAAATAAATAAATAGACTAATTCTAATTAATGTTAACTATTTAAACCAACTGAAAGGATGGGATTCCTCCCAAATTCCTATTAATCAGTTAGCATGATCTTAATTATAAAATCAGAAAAAAGATACAACAAAGAAAGTGAACTATAGACCAATATCTTTGATGAGCACAGATGCAGAAATCCTCAATAAGTTACTATAAAATAGAATCTAACAGAATATCAGAAAGATCATCCACCCAGACCAAGTGAGATTTAACTATCGTATGCAAGGATTGTTTAACATGCACAAATCAATAAATATTAGTAAATTGAAGAATGAAGACCATATGTATGATTATCTAAATGGAGGCAGAAAGGGGCCAGCACTGTGGTTCACTTGGTTAATCCTCTGCCTTTGGTGCCAGCATGCCATATGTGCCCCGGTTCTAGTCCTGGTTGCTCTGCTTCCAGTCCAGCTCTCTGCCATGGCCTGGGAGGGCAGTGGAGGATAGCCCAAGTGCATGGACCCCTGCACCCATGCGGGAGACCAGGAAGAAGCACCTGGCTCCTGGCTTCAGATTGGCGCAGCACTGGCCATAGCAGACATTAGGGGGATGAACCAATGGAAGGAAGATCTTTCTGTCTCTCTCTCTCATAGTTTATAACCCTACCTGTCAAATAAAAAAAAGATGCAGAGAAAGCATTTGATAAAACACAAAATCCTTTCATGATACAATCTTAAGCAAATTGGGAAAAGAGGAGTGTTTCTCAACACAAGGTAATATATGTCAAACATATGATAATATATGACAAATCAACAGTCACCATACTTTTTGATGAAAAGTTTGAAGCATTTTCATTGAGATCCAGAACCAGATGAGGATGTCACTTTCACCACTACTATTCAATACAATTCAGGAGGTTTTAACCAGAGCCATTAGACAAAAAGAAATAAAAGGTATAAAGTTGGGAAAGAAAGATGTCAAATTATCCCTGTTTGCAGAATATATGATCCGATATATAGGGGAATGAAAAGATTCACTAAGTGATTATTGGAATTCATAAGAGAAATTTGCAAAGTTACTGGATACAAAATCAACACACAAATATTAAAAGCTTTTATATACACAATGTCATAGCTGAGAAAGAACTTGTAAGATCAGTCTCATTCACAATAGCTACAAAAAATTATCCTTTGAAATAAATTTAACCAAAGATCCAACTAAATATTTCTCCAATGAATGTTACAAGATGTTAAAGAAAAAATAGAAAAAGACACAAAAAATGGAAAACTCTTCATGGCTTGAAAAAAATAATTCATCAAACTCTTCATATTACCCAAAACAATTTACAGATTCAATGCAGTACCAATCAAAATATTGAAACATTCTTCTCAGATCTGGATAAAATGAACCTAAAATTCATATGATATCATAAGACCAAAAATAGCTAAAGCAATCATAAACAATAAAATTAGATCTGGAGGCATCACAATACCAGATTTCAAGAAATATTACAGGGCAGATATAATCAAGTCAGTTTGGTATTGGCAAAAAATTTAACAGATTGACCAAAGGAATAGACCTGAGACTCCAGAAATTCACTAATGCATCTATAACTAAGAAATCTTTGACAAATGACCTAAAATCACTTGCTGAGAAAGGGCAATCTTTTCAACAAATGATGTTGAAAAAATTGGAACTCTGTATGCATGAGTATGAAAAAAAAAACAGTACCTTATACCCTATAAAAATCATCTCATAGTGGATCAAGGATTTAAATCTAAGGCCTGAAACAATCCAATTACTGAAGGAAAACATAGGGGAAACATTACAAGACATTGACTCAGGCAAAGACTTCTTGGAAAACACCTCAGAAACACAGGCAATAAAGGCAATCATAGACAAGTGAGATTACATGAAGCTAGGGAGCACCTACAATAGAAAGGAAACACTCAACAAATTAAGAGAAAATCAGGGCCGGCGCCGTGGCTCAACAGGCTAATCTTCCGCCTTGCGGCGCCGGCACACCGGGTTCTAGTCCCGGTTGCCCCTCTTCCAGGCCAGCCCTCTGCTGTGGCCCAGGAGTGCAATGGAGGATGGCCCAAGTGCTTGGGCCCTGCACCCCATGGGAGACCAGGATAAGCACCTAGCACCTGGCTCCTGCCATCGGATGAGCGCGGTGCGCCGGCCGCAGCGCGCCGACCGCGGCAGCCATTGGAGGGTGAACCAACGGCAAAAGGAAGACCTTTCTCTCTGTCTCTCTCTCACACTGTCCACTCTGCCTGTCAAAAAAAAAATAATAATAATAATAATAATAATAAAAAAAACAAATTAAGAGAAAATCAACAAAATAGGATAAAATATTTCTAACCAGATGTCCATCAATTGATGAATAATTAATGAAACTGAGATATATACATACAGACACACACACACACATGCATGCACAATATGGAATGCTACTCAATCATTAAAAAGAATAAAATCCTTTCTTTTGCAAGAAACTATATGCAACTGGAGACTATTATGTTTAGTAAAATATGCCAGCCCTGTAAAGATAAATATCATGTTTCCCTGATTTGTTGTAGCTAATGTACATAGCAAAAAAATGTAGTGCAAATGATCAAAATTGATGTTTTTACATTTGACTTTTTTGGCCCTTGTCTATACTCTTGAGGATCAAATTTTTTTTATTTATAACTTGTTCCTGGTTTAATTCTTTATTTAATGGAGCATTAAGCTTGTGTGTATAAAGTAAATTAAAAATATGTCATTGTAGGGGCCGGGGCTGTGGTGTAGTGGGTAAAGCCACTGCCTGCAGTGCAGCCATCTGACATGGGCGCTGGTTCGAATCCAGGTTGTTCTACTTCTGAATCAGCTATCTTCTGTGGCGGGAAAGCAGTGAAAATTGGCTCAAGTCCATGGGAGGTGCAGTAGGAACTCCTGACTCCTGGCCTCAGTTCAACTCAGCACTGCCCTAGAGGCCACTTGGGGAGTGAACCAGCAGATGGAGAACTCTCTCTCTCCCCCTCTCTCTCTATCTCTGCCTCTCCTTCTCTCTTTGTGTAACTCTGACTTTCAAACAAAATGAATAAATCATAAAGAAAAACTATGTCATTGTAAAAATAAAAAAGAAAATAAGAAAGGAAGGAGGAGGGAGGGAGAGAGGGTAGAGTGGGGAGTATCATTATTCTCTTAAAACCATATATATCAAATACATGAAATTTGTTCCATTCATTTAAATTTTTTTAATATTTTTAAGATTTATTTATTTGAAAGGCAGAGTTATAGAGAGACAGAGAGAGAGAGAGAGAGAGAGAGAGGGGAGAGAGAGAGAGAGAGAGGTCTTGTATCTGATTCTTCAGTCCCCAGTTGGCCCAACCAGAGATGGGCCAATCCAAAACCAGGAGCCAAGAGCTTCTTCCAGGTCTCCCACAGGGGTGCAGGGGCCAAGGACTTGGGCCATCTTCTAATGCTTTCCCAGGCCCCAGCAGGGAGCTCAATCAGAAGTGGAACAGCCAGGTCTTGAATCAGCATCCATATGGAATAACAGCACTGCAGGTGGCAGCTTTAGCCACTATGCTACAGGGCCAGCCCCTCCATTCATTTAAATAAAAATGATTTCAAAATTAGTAAAGGCAATACATAAATGAAGAAATATAAATAGACAATTAACAAGAAATAAAATTCATGCACACTTATAATAAAATAAATTTAATGCAAACAACAGTGAGATGACATTTTAATGACTCAACTGATGATTCCTTTAAAATTTTTCAATGCCTCTTATTACTGAGCATTTTCTCAAGAAAATTACTCTTATACAATTTTGGTAGGTAATTAAATTGCTGCTGTCAATTCTATAGGTAAGTTTAGAATTACTTATCATAGTACTTAAAATGTCCCTACTCTGGGACCCAATAATTACTCTTAGGCCTAGTAATTCAACTAACACAAACTAGTCTAAACTTAAAAATCAGACATATGCATAATGACTTATATGAAGAGTGTTTCCTATAGTTATTCATCATAGAAAAATTGATAAAACCCAAGTAGTCAAAAGGAGAGGTTAATATGTTCAGCCAATTAAAATTATGACCTTTAAAAAGAATAGTTAACAACATGAAGGGAAAAGCTCATTATACATTGCTGAGTAGGAAAAGTAGACTACAAAATATGATGTCTATTTTGGTCATAGTTTTGTTTGTAAAAGTATATGTATACATGTGTGTAATATGTTAAATGATTAAATATAGAAGGACATCCGATCTCTTCCCATAGCCTATATTAAATTTCCAAATATTCTGTGATATACATGTAATGCATACATGTAAACAGAGACATATTTTTAGAATGAAGTTAAGGAAAATCTTCAAATATTTATAAAGGCAGTTATAAAGACAGTGAGGGAGAGAGAAATCTTCCATCTGATGGTCATGATAGCCAGGACTGGGCCATGCTAAAGCCAGGAGCCAAGAACTCTACCAAGTTTCCCACATAGGTGGTAGGAGTCCAAGTACTTTGCCCTATTCCTGCTGTTTTGCTACAGTGCATTAAGAGGGAGCTGGCTCAGAAGTGGAGCAGCCAGAACTTGAACCAGTATCACAGCTAGTGATTTAACACACTGCAACACAATGCTGGCACTGGAATATTTTTAAAACAAGATTCTGGAAAAGAAATTTACAGAAAAGCAAAGAGAGGTGGCTAAAATGATTCCTGTGGTCAAGGATTGGAGTTGGAGACAATAAGAACATAGCTTAAGATCATACATACATACATAGAGTATAGAAATATTTAGGCCAGTGCCGCGGCTCAATAGGCTAAACATCCACCTTGTGGCACCAGCACACAAGGTTCTAGTCCCGGTCGGGCACCGGATTCTGTCCCAGTTGCCCCTCTTCCAGGCCAGCTCTCTGCTGTGGCCAGGGAGTGCAGTGGAGGATGGCCCAAATGCTTGGGCCCTGCACCCCATGGCAGACCAGGATAAGCACCTGGCTCCTGCCATTGGATCAGTGCAGTGCGCTGGCTGCAGCACGCCGGCCACAGCGGCCATTGGAGGGGGAACCAACGGCAAAAAGGAAGACCTTTCTCTCTGTCTCTCTTTCTCTCACTATCCACTCTGCCTGTCAAAAGAAAAGAAATATTTAAACTCCTATGTATGCATACACAGGGTAGTGTACATACATTTCCTTGCTCTGACCGCTGATAGGGCTTGGAAGTACCAACAACCCAGCAGCATTGAACATATGTAGTGCCCAAATCATGATTTCTAAAACAATTATCCAATTAAAGGATCTAGGGATCTTTGGATAAATAGCTGAGTCTCAGTCTCAGGAAAGGAAATATACAAATATGAGCCTGGGACATCTTACACTACCAGAGAATAAAAGATGTGTCCCTAATGAATAAATGATCCCATTATGAGAGGGCATGACAATGGAACCAGATGAAAAATTTCGCAGTGTCGAAAACTGGAACAATTTTAGTAATAACATAAATGAATTGGTATAGGGACTTGAAAATTTTGTGGAAAGTTAAATTAAGATATGTTTATTTTGGTTCAAAATTTTGAAATCAATGTATAGGTTCCTTTTATCATAACGTGTATTTTCTGTGAACTCCTTGAAGGTCGCTACTATTGGATAATATTCAAAGTATAAAGTAAATGTTTCTGAATCAACAGTGACAAGAATGAATGATTGAATACATAAATAAAGGAGTGGGGAGACAATTCTTCCAGGCAAAGAATCCCAAATAAATTCCACCCTCAAGGATATGTGCCAACTCTGTAATCCTTAAGTATGGTGACCCCTTTCCAAAGAGTAGAGTGTGGAAAAGGGCTTGAGGTAGGCACAGAGCAGCTTCACATTAGAGAAACCTGAGAAATACTACTGCCACCAGGTGTTCCAGACCAACATCAACAGTGATGTCATGCTGACAGTGACTTATTCTCATTGTGATGCAATAAAAATCATGGCCCTACTCTCCAAAACCCAGAAACCCAGTCTAATCATGAGGGGAAAAAGTCACATGAATCCTCAGTGAAGAACAATCTATAAACATCCAAGAAAACCATGGGAAAGTCACACAAATCTAAATCTTCAGTCCAGACTTACAGAATACTCCAAACTTTTGAGGAAGAAAAGAAAAATCCATGTTTCCCAGACCTACCCAATGTGAAATAAGAAGGGAATATTTTAAAATTTCTTTTGGAAAATTAGCATTACATTGATAACGGTACAGGTGGACCACTTAATAAAAATTAAGTTTCTTAAAAGTATCCCTTTCATAAACAGAGCTAGAAGTATCCTAAACAAAATATTAATATAATAAGTGAAATCACATATAAAAATATAAAAAATCAATAGCAAATAATATATAATAAAAAAACTACAAGAAGAAAATTACATGCTCACTTAGGTTACTTTAATAAAGTTTAGCACCCAATTAAAACATTGAGAACAGAGTAAAAAACAAAACACAACAACAATCCAGTGAGTTTCTTAACAGAGAAAGAAACCTACAACAAACACAACTAATATAGAGTCATTGAATTTGTTTTCCTCTGGAAGTAAATCTAGACCCTGATGCCTGCATTCGCTCTCCTCAACTTTCTACTGCAGAAATAGTCAATGAAATATAACAGCAAAAAAAGAAATTATAAGATATAAAAGTCAATTTCCGTGGGCCGGCACAATGGCTCACTTGGTTAATCCTCTACCTGTGGGGCCAGCATCCCATATGGGTTCCAGTTTCTAGTCCCAGTTGCTCCTCTTCCAGTCTAGCTCTCTGCTGTGGCCCAGGATAGCAGTGGAGGATAGCCCAAGTGCTTGGGCTCTGCACCTGCATGGGAGACCAGGAGAAGCACCTGGCTCCTAGCTCCTGGCTCCGGATCAGTGCAGCACTGGCTGTAGCAACAATTTGGGGAGTGAACCAACAGAAGGAAGACCTTTCTCTCTGTCTCTCTCTCACTGTCTATAACTCTGTCAAATAAAAAAGTCAATTTCTGAGCAGTAAAATATGAATATATTGGATGATGTTTATATACAGAGCTAATCCATGAAATATAAAAACAAATACAGCTGATAAATTAGATTACTGGAAAGACACACACATGCACACACACACAACCAGCAAAAAGCATAGAAAATAATATTTAAAAACAATTGGCAAATGAGAAAAAATTGGCAACAGAAAGGAAAAATTCAATTATGTGATGTCTTTAGACATTCTTTAAATCAGTATTTAAAAACACAAATGACTCGAGAAACATGTCCTGTGTAAATTGAAAAAAAAGGCTCAGAGGCCCATAAATATCCATTAGATTGTAACTTACCTGAAGCAGGGTCCTGCAACCTCCAGGTAGTATCCTCAGAATGACAGGGACCAGGGAGCAGGAGAGAGCCCAGCAGGAGGCAGGACCAGGGATGAAAAGCCCTCCCACAGAAGGCAGGGCGGAGCACTGGAGAATGAAGTTTTGGTACTGAACCCAGACCTCCCCTCTTATTTTTTCCCATCTGGCACGTCAGCACTGTAGAGGATTGGCTGATTGGTTGCATCTTTTATGACACTGTACATGCTAATGGCTATCTAAACTGTCCAATCAGGAATGATGGATAAATGCTACATAACCATGAGGGATCTTGATACCATAATCGTTGTCTAGTTCTGTGGTGACAGAGGTCCTAGGAGGGGGCTGTGCTGCTGGGAGATTCATCCACTGTTCTCTGAGGGTCTTTCCCCCAGGATTGTGCACCCCTCAGAAGCTATGAAAAGGTGAGTGTAGGGTGGGCATGTAGAGATGGGGAGGGCTCTGGAATCTGTGGTCCTGTCTCACTGCCAGCACAGTGCTTCCCTCAGTCCCTCTGTCCACAGTGTTGGGGCTGGGCTGGCACCTCGACTCCAGGAGTCCTGTCCCTTCTTGGCAGAGACTTGTTGGCCCAGGAGCCTGGGAGTTATCTCTGGGCAGCTGTGTGGCAAGAGCCTCGTATCTTCCCCAATAGTTCAATGGGGATCAGGTAGTCACTAGGGAGAATACGAGCTGTGGGAATGGGTTTCATGCAGGTGAGGGGCTATTGTTTATGGGGTGATTGGTTCCTCTTTTCTTCCTAGGGTGACCTGATTTCCAAAATTTTCTGAAGATGTTGGAGCAGGGTCTCAGTCCAGGACCTTGACCTCTCAGCATAGCTCTTTCTGGGGTCTGACCTCTCTTTATGTTGCTGACATGTGTCACAGACTAGGTGAATTAAAAACAAAACAGGTTTATTTGGTGCAGGGTTTATCTTGAGGTGTTAGAGTGGCAGGATGCCACTGTAATGTGGTACTTGGATGTCATCTTAGCCCTTACACATTACCTTGACAGGTGGATTAAGTTTGATGTTCCTAGATTCCTCATGTATGTGAGATTGTGTGGTATTTATCTTTCTGTGTCTTATTTCAAGCATTCTGATATCCACATTCATATATTGGGATCCATTTTTGGAGATGACTGGCAAGAAACTTCTACCTAGATTTTGAAAAGATGTATGTATTAGAGAGTGAGTGAGCGAGAGCTTTCAATCACTGGTTCACTCCCTAAATGTCTGCAAAGCCAGGGCTGAGCCAGGCTAGAACTAGGAACACCATCCTGGTCTCCCACATGGGTGTCAGGAACTCACATACTAAGGTTATCACCATTGCTTCCCAGGTACATTAGCAGGAAGCTCAATTGGAAGCAGAGGCAGGACCTGATAGTTGTTGTACCCATAGTTATATATGGTAATGCAATCTAAGTATGAATAAAGATTTGATTGAATGGGTTTGCAGTAAATTCACTGCTTTTTTTATCATGAAAAGTTGAAAGAAATCAATATTTCCAGTAAAATCACTGTCTGCTTTTGTTAGAATGAGAATGGAAGGGAGAAAGCTGAAGGAGAAAGAAAAGGTGTCTGTATTTGTAGAAAGATTGGGAATCACAGCTCCAGTGAAGGAGTGAGAGTCCAGTCTTGGTGGTGTAGAGGAAGGTCTGTTTCCCTTATCATGTCCTCCATTCAACCGATGAGATAGGAAGCCAAGTGCAATTAGAACACATCTCATTGTCATTTAGAATTTGCTCTGATTTTATGGGAGTTGTTCTTGGCCCCTTTCCATGACAAATCACTCTTTCAGGTGAAGACTGTAATTAGCAATGTGTTGAGTAGGTGGTCTCCTTTGGGAGATGCAATTTTCCCTACAACATTTCATTGATGAAAAACCTAAGAATATTAACAAAGTATTCACAAAAAAGTGTCCAATCAACCCAAGCTTGTGAGGTTACTCAGACATCTAAGTACACAATCCTGCACAAGTGCCCCCTGATCATAAGAGCACATCTCATTCCCTTGTCACAGCTCTAACATTCTGTTCCTCATTTGTTATTGTGACCCAGGTAAATGGAGTCTTGCAGTAACACGCAAGCATGAGCAATATGAGAAGATTGACATCTCACAAAGAGATTACAGAATTTATAAATCCAGAATCTATAACCCAAAGGTTTTACAGGACCCCAGATGTTAGCAGGAAAGAAAATGCCTGGGGAAATGGTTCTGAATCCAGCACTGTTGATAATGAAGCTTTTGTGTAGAATTAACAGCAAACCTGATTCAAGTGGCTGAAATGTTAATACCAGAAAAAAAGGAACTTCAAAAACCTTCACATGACATTAAACAGAAACAGAAACACCAAAAATACACTCAAAATCAAGACTATGCACTGTATGCCCTGAAACTCTTACCCATTGCAAACACAAAGATGAACTGTACCTGTATCTTTGTGGGGAATCAAGAAGGCAGGACTACCTGTTGCTCAACCATCTACACCCACACCTGAGCAGTTTCTAGACCTGTAGGGACGATGTTTTAAAAATGGAAACATGTGTTAAATGATGACATATTTTTAACACCCCCACCTTCCTTATGAGCACAGATGCCATCATTTACTTCCCCTCAAAGTACTTACTTTCCCCATACAAACAACTGATAACATTTGTTGTCTGCTCTTCTTTTGTCAGAATAGAAACACCAGATTTCAAGACTTTGTTTTAGAAGTCACTATCTAGAACTCTTCATGTGCAATTTTTGTGCCCAATTTCATGCAATTTGAGTTTACAATTCTGGTGTATGGGGGATGTTGACAAATTAGCATCAACAACATATTTTCTAAACCTGAAAGACTTGACTGGAATAATGAACATGCTTTTTTTTTCCTCTGCTGGATTTACATTCAGGCAATTTACTCAAATGTTTGGCTTTATTTGAATTATTAACGTGACTTGTAGTAAAATGTTACATAATTTTCTAAGAATGAGAATTTACTTTAACTGGAGTATCTAATAGAAAACAGTGTGCAATACATTGCATGCATTGCAGTCCAAGTTTAGCTAATTAGTAAGAAAGACAAAACAGGGCCTGAAGACTGGAGCTGGCCTCACCTCAACAAAAGGCCAACACTTATGCTGTTGAAGAGATGTCTGAGTTTGCCACACACTCTCAACATCAGACAATGTGTCTCCATGACTATGATGAATCAACACAAAAGATTTTGTGTAATCATGTCTCAAAAATGAAAAGGGGACACATTCCAAATCCTGAAAATGCCCATTATGTCCCTCTTGTCATTTCCATAACTGATTGGTCATTCTTATGAATTAGCTTTAGTTCCACTCCATTCTCTCTGCCTCCTAGATAAGAACTACTCATATTACCAGGACAGAATAAAATTAACTTCCTCAAAACATCCAATGCAGAGAAGCTTCTTACTTCCTTAAACATTAATCAATATACATGAAACAAGCACGAATCCATTAAGAAATTCTTTGGGGAAGCAGCCTCTGAGTGATAAACTACACAATCATGTATGGCCTGTTGTCATATTTATTACTCCAAATATTTATACCTCTTTGGACAACAGCTGTCATACTGATCGTCTTTGGGAAAAATGGTCTCATAAAATATTTTTTGTCAGTTTTGGCAACACAGTACAATAAATAATGATAGTGACAAACATTGAGACTATATGTAGCTTAAAAGTAAATTTACAGGAGGAAACAATAATACTGTCAATATCAAACAAAAATCCAAAGAAAATTATAAAGTTGAATATGAAATTATTGGACCCCTGAAAGCCAAGGGATATTTTAATTTCTCTTCTCAGTAAATCAAAGTCATAGAACATGTACTAATAAACAAGTTGTTTGAACACTAAAATCTCTGCACAAGAAAATGAGGACAAATAGCAAATACACATTTTATCATACTACAGGTGCAAATTCTCAAATTCTTAAGCCTTTCTCCACAGGGAGTCTTACCCTCTCAGGCAGCTTCATTTGGCACACATTACACTCTGAATACAACTCTCTGGAGCCAAAAACTACTGGGTCCTGAACTTTTCAGGTCTGGCGCTACTTAGCTAAAATGGTTTTTCCTTGGCTTCTGTGACACCCTTCTCCCTTTTCAAGTCTGAAAGATTCCAGTTGCGTATACCAGCATCTGAGTAACTGACTGTTATGTCTCCCAGCAATGGAAACTGTGGTTAGAAGGAAATCTGAACGTCCCAATGGCTTAGAGATACCGACGGCAGGTGTACCAGGAGTTTCAACCCAACTCAAGTCAGCTGCTCCCAGGAAAAGGCTCAGGGCCAGGGGCTGCCCCCAGTGACTCAGGGGCTGGCATTCACTAAGCATTCCTGGAATGAGGAGTGTTGGACATCCTGTGCAGGCAGTTTTAGGAACCAAACAAGAAAAAGAGGGTGGGTGGAGGTGACAGCACCCTGCAAAGTTTGCAAAGAGGTACATCAACCCAATGACGTTCCAATGTCCACGCTCAAGGAGTGTAACATGAAGAGAGGCGCACGGATATTTTGCACCTGATGGTCGGGTGGGCATTCTCTGCTTTCCTCTCTTGTAATACGTTCACCAAAGTACACCGTTTAAAGTGTCATGGTGATGCCTGCTCTGCCTCTGTACTTAGCAAGTTCATCATCAGATGCCATCCCCAACCCTGGCCCCAAAAAAACTGAGCGAAGACAAACTTTCATTTCTGAGTTCCCCAGATTGTAATGTGCACGGCTGGGGAGAACGGAGAGACCGATGACCCCCACCTCCTCGCCGCGTGAACGCCACAGCGCAGTCCACTCTCCCCGATCTCCCTCCGTCCTCTCCACACACCCTGGGGAGAGGCGGACTGCGCGCACGGAGACGGAGAGGAGGCTCCGGAGCGAGCCGGGGCCGCTGGTGCAGGGACGGGGCTGTCGCCGTGTCCGGAGCCGGCCCGGCCCTCAGCGGTGGGGTCCGCGGATGGAGGCGCTCACTGGGGGAAGTCCAGTCCCTCTGTAGCTGATTCTGCAGGATCCACCCGCCCACGGCCCCTTCTGGGAAACCTGGCCCCACACACTCACCACCTTCCGCTCGCGAGGTCTCCGGCTTCCCCTTCTCAGAGCGGAGAAGGCCGAGCCACCACCGGGACGCTCTTCCCGCTGTAGTCTGGACGCGACTAGGACACAGGGATCTCGCGAGATGATGAAGTTGTCCGCCACCCTCACCAGGGCCCCTGATTGGACAGCTGCAAAGACGATGGGCGTGAGGGGCGTCACAAAGACCGTAGCCAATCAGCACGCTCGCTGGCGCAGTGGGCGTGGGAGGTTGTTGCCGGGCGACGAGAGTGCCGGCGGGTTTGGGGTCTGAGGCCGCTGCCTCCGCTGCCAGAGTTCCGGGCAGCGGCGTTGCTGTCACCTCCGTGTCCTGTGGGGCTCTCCGGACAGGGAGAGTTCTCTGTGAGCTGCGGAAGCCGGCTTCAGGTGAGTCACCGCTACCTGCGGTGCATGTAATTCTGGTCTTGAGTTTCTACATATTCCCCAACGATTTCTCTTCTGGGAAGTTGTACATGTGTGCAATGTTCATTTGAACAAAGTTTAAAGATATAGCGTAGTGAATCTAATTGATTCATTTTTCTTCTAGATACGTGTTTTCTACTCTTTTGTCCTTTAATATGATTCCTATTTCTTGCTGTTAGTAATGACAGGTTTTTAAAGATCATTTATTTGGAAGGCAGAGGGAGAGATGGGGGAAGGCGGAGGGAGAGGTCTTCCGTCCTCTGGTCACTCCCCAGATGGCCACAAGACCAGAACTGGGCCAATCCGAAGCCAGGAGCCAGGAGCTTCTTCCCTGTCTCTGATGCGGGTGCAGGGGCCCAAGGACTTGGGCCATCTTCCACTGCTTTCCCAGGCCACAGCAGAGAGCTGGATCAGAAGTGGAGCAGCCGGGACTCGAACCAGCATCCATATGGGATGCTCTGGTAATGACATTTTACCCAGTAATCTTGTTACCCTCACTTGTCAGTTGTATGTGGTTCGGGATTACACTGATTGCCTGTATGTAATGGGTGTTATCTGGGTATATTGACAGGGTTACTGGTTTATTTAAAGGTTGATGTGTGTTTATTGTTCGATTTCCCTGTTAAAGAGAGATGCGGGAGAAGGCAGGCATGGCTGGGTCTGTTCCCAGGGGAAAAGCTTTCCCTGATCTTGTATTAAGTAGTTTGTTGTAGATCCGATTTAGACTATCTTGATCATATACAGGAAATCACTGTTTTTGCAATTTTGCCAGAAGTTGATTTTTTTTCTGCCTGGACACTGAATTTTATTTTACATATTTTAAAAATGCTTTTTAACACTTAATAGAAATGATTTTGTAATTGCCTCACTTTTTCTATCTACCTGGATGATTTACAGGGTTTGTTTGAGAATGTTGAATGCTCTTCACATTTTAGTGTGTCTTGCTTGTTATTGATCTATTATGTTTTCCTGTATGGTTGTACTCATATAATAATAATTTCCTTATGATATCACTTGTTTATGAAACAGATGCTGTTTAATTTTATTTTTAATCCATATCCTGAAGTTCTTTGCATTGTAGATACAACACTGACTTCCCAAAAGTAATTGAAATATATCGTCCGTTTAGTTCCAATTGAAGCTTGTTTGGGAAATTTCATTTTTTTTCTTTCTTAAAAGTTTGGAATATTCCATATGTCTGGACCCAAAATTTGTTTGTGGAACTTTTTTCTTGGTTGATTTGGCTTCTTAAAAATTGGTTCAACTTATTAAATTATATAGAAATTTTTCTATTTCATCTTATATTTGTAATTTGGGAAACTGACTTTCAAAATTTAGCAGATTTTGATCTCCAGAGTCAAATTTTTACTTTTATGAATTTAGGAAAATCCTTAGTATTAGTAAGTTCTATAAGCTCTATAAAGACTGGTTCTGTTTTCATTTCCTGCAATTAGTTATTGGTTTATTTATTTTCTTAACTTTTCAAATATCTTTTTCCTTACATGTTTCTGTAGTACTTTTGTGACTACCAACTTTTTCTTTTTGGATAGGCAGAGTTAGACAGTGAGACAGAGAGAAAGGTCTTCCTTTTCTGCTGGATCACCCCCTAAATGACTGCTATAGCCAGTGCGCTGCGAAGATCTGAAGCCTGGAGCCAGGCACCTCATGGTCTCCCACGTGGGTGCAGGGCCCAAGCACCTGGCCATCCTCCACTGCCCTCCTGTCCCACAGCAGAGAGCTGGCCTGGAAGAGGGGCAGCCGGGACTAGAACCCGGGGTGCCGGTGCCGCAGGCGGAGGATCAGCCTATGAGCCACAGTGCCGGTACTGCCAACCTTTTTAGTCGATGTCTTTTGTCATCTGTTACTGCTTTTATTTAAATATTCTTCAACAATTTTCAGCTTTAATTTTTAAGAAAGATGCTGAGATCATTTGGTTTCAGTGTCCTAACATATTCACTTAAGGATTCAAATTTACTCTAAGCACTAATTTATCTGTGTTCTCTTAATTTTCTCATTTGTTTCCAAAACCTGTAAGTGTAGACCCTGTCTGCCGGCGCATCTCCATCCCGAAGTGCCTTCAACCGTGCCAGCCTTTGCGCATCTCCAGTCCTGTGCCTGAAACCTCATGTGTTTCCTCCAGTGTCACTCTCCATAGAACTGTGAGCTCTCTCCACTGTCATATGTTGTCATTTGTAAAACCTCTGTACTCCATGTCAACTCTTGAAAGTCCTATTCCTTGTGCATAAAGCATGTACCTTCATGGGTCTCCATCCCCTGTGTCTCCAGCACATTTTAAAGTGCTTATTTGAAAGTTACATAGAGAAACAGAGGAGAGATAGAGACAGACAGAAAGAGCTTCCATCCACTGGCTCACTCCCCAAATGGCTGCAATGGCCAGGGCTGGGCCAGTCCAAAGCCAAAAGCCAGCATCTGGAGTTTCTTCTGGATCTCTCACATAGGTGGCAGGGGCCAAAACACTTGGGTCATCTCCCACTGCTTTCCCAGGTCATTAGCAAGGATCTGGATCTGAATGAGAGCAGCCAGCATACAAACTAGCACCCATATGGGATTCCAGCATCATAGGCACTGGTGTAACCCACTGCATCACAATGCCAGCCCCTCCATCACATCTTTCCTTGAGTGTCCATCTGTGCCTGAATCCCTAGCCAGTTGTCATGTCCTCCAGCCCCTCTGCATGAAGCCCTGATCTCCCATCAATTATCTGCTTCCCTACTGCAGAGTATTTTCCTACTACCATGGAGTTACTTCATTGCCTGTGCCTCCAGCTCATGGCAGGCTTTAGATACCTCTCTGCCCTTGGCTTGAAGTCATTGCCTTCCTTAGGCATCTAGAACCCCTATGACTGTAGCCTAGGCTTTTCTCTTGTGTCTCCATGCTAAATGTCTACATCCTAAGCATCTCATGTGTCTTCATCTCCTGTTCTCTTCCCAGGGGCTCCACCCACTTTGAAGGTTTAGTTATGTGGTTAACTATTAAACTTGGTTTTATATGAGTTTTAACCATTGTGAATAAAGCTGCTATATATATTTTCATGTCAGCTTTTATCAAAGCATATGTTTTCATACCAGCTGTGAAAATATATTGGAACATGTATGGTGTATGAGATGGTGTTGGGTTTTTGATAACATGTCAAGATGTCTGATAAAGAATCTGTCCCACTGTGAGTTCTCACCAGTAATGAATTTGATGTCCTGCTACTCTATCCTTGCAAAGCATTTGTAATGTGTATTTTTAAAAATATTTTATTTATTTACTTGGCAGTTACAGGGGGGATGGGGTGAGAGAGAGAGGTCTTCTATGTGCTGGTTCACTCCTCAATTGGCTGCAGTGGCTGGAACTGTGCCAATCCAAAACCAGGAGCCAGGAGCTTCTTCTGGGTCCCCCATGCAGATGCAGGGGACCAAGGACTTGGGCCATCTTCCACTGCTTTCCCAGGCCATTAGCAGAGAGTTGGATCAGAAGTGGAACAGCCAGGACTCAAACCAGTGCCCATATGGGACACCAGCACTGCAGGCAGAGGCTTTACCCACTAAGCCAAAGTGCCGGCCCATAATGTGTATTTTTTAAATATAATCATCCTGATATATAGTGTTCCCACCTTGTTGCTGTCTAAATGTGCTCATCTTTACTGTATGGTACATTTCTTTTTCTCATAATTCCCTAATATTCAGAATGGTTTATATGCTTATTTGAATATATGTGTTATGTGTGTATTTATATATTCTTTCAATATATTTAAAATATTTATTTTAGTTATTTGAAAGGCAGAGCTACAGAGAGGCAGAGGCAGAGAGAGAGAGAGAGAGAGAGCTCTTCCAACCACTGGTTCATTCCCCAGATGGCTATAATGGCCAGAGCTGTGCCAATCCAAAGCCAGGAGCCAGAAGCCAGGAGCCAGGAGCTTCTTCCGGGTCTCTCATGTGGGTGCAGGGTTCCAAGAATTTGCACCATCTTCTACTGCTTTCCCAGGCTATGGCAGAGAGCTGGATTGGAAGTGGAATAGCCAAGACTCACACTGGCACCCACATAGGATGCATGCACTGCAGGTAGTGCCTGTAAATGCTATACCGCAGCGCCAGCCCTCTTTCAATATTTAAGTTGCATTTGTTTTCTTGTTCCTGAGTTTTACAAGTTCTTGTTAAGTTTTACATGCAATTCCATCAAATTCATATTTTTTCTTTTTATTAGATTTATTTATTTGAAATAAAGAATTATAAAACAGAGAGAGAGAGAGAGAGAGAGAGAGAGAGAGAGAGTGAGAGAGAGAGACCTTTCATCTGCTGTTTTACTCCACAAATGACCACAATGGCTCTTTCTGTGCCAGACTGAAGCCAGAAGCCTGGAACTCCATCTGGGTCTCCCATGAGGGTGGTTGGGGACCAAGCACTTGAGTCATCCTCTGCTATTTCCTGAGGCTCGTTAGCAGGGAACTGGATGGAACATGGACTTGAACTGTTGCTCATATGGGATGTCAGTGTCATAGGTCATGGTTTAACCTGCTGTGTGACAATACTAGTCACTGTTTTGTCTCTGATAATAGGCATTCTAACTGAAGTACTTGGTATCTAATTGTGATTTTTATTTGTATTTCCTTGTTGATTAGTGATGTTGAGCATTTTTTCCCTGTACTTGTTGGCCATTTCTAGGTCTTCTCTGAAAAATGTGCATTTAGACCTATTACCAGTTTTAAAATTTGCTCATTTTTGTTGAGTTTTTAAAATTTCTTATACACACACACACACATTCTGGTTATTCATCCCTAACTAGATGTATAGTTTGCAAATATTTTCTCCAATTTCATAGAAT